>SNQJ01S0076915.1:39772-53011 GCA_010110895.2 Picea sitchensis | reverse complement strand
ACTCATTCAGCACATCAGTAAAGATTGGTAATGTATTTCAGCCATCATATGCTCTTCTAACCTCACACATTAGGGGGCAACTGTTATAACCCTAAATTGCACCACACATGCTTACCTGGCATCAGGCCAACTTATATCCCTTCATTGCCAAAACATCTGCTGAACAACTCTTTGGAAATCCTCTTGTGTCAAGGCCCACACGCCCTAACCCATTACTGCACGCGTGTGCACATTGGCTGGCTCACTACAGCCCGCGTGTACCTAACAAAGCACAAAAAAGGGAAATTTTCTGACGGAACAAAAAGCTATGGGTCAGTTAACTGAAACTCCCGGCCATGCATGGCCGAGGGTTCGTCCAAAACCCTAGCTCCTTCTATCCTATAAAAGAAGGGGTAGGGGTACCATTTGGAGGAGGAAAAAATATAGCGAAGAAACTCTGCCCATTTACGCAATCCATTGTCCCAACCCTTTAGCCTTTCCTCATGCCAAGGGAGATTTAACGCAAAGCAGTTGGAGGATAGAAGAAGAGGAGCCCAGGATCAGGTTCAAGGAGCGGTGGCCGGTCTCAGCTTTGATTGTAAGTTGATTCATTTTCAAGTAATAAAAATAATACTTTTCCCATCCCAATGCATGAATTATCCATGGTTTGGTTAATTTATGCTTGATTTCTAACCCTTGAGTAGAGAAGTAGCATGCATGCATAGTTGTTATTTGTCTTGATTGCAGGTCATCTGTGGAAGGAGTAGCGCAAGCAAGTGGTCAAAGCGCAACAGAGGATCTACATCGAACGCCGGTAACAAGGTTAGTAGTCCTTTTCCATGCATGCACTGTGAAAGAGGGGTTTAAGTTTTGGGTTGTAGGTAAAAAAGTAATTTCTTTTCGGTCAAAATCTGCATGCAAGTCTGACCCTAGTTTGCTAGTCCGTAGGGTATTTTTCCCAACAACAGTGCTCTGATACCACTTGTAAAATACCAGATATAAAATGTATGCAGAACATAAATGAAATGCTAGTAATGACAGAATAATAGTAATATAACCAGAACATTCACCACAATAACACTGAAATGATATGAGAATAATAACAGAAATAACACTTTGAATCTGATAGCAATGTTCACGGGCCTCTTCGAGGGGGCAACCTCTAGTTGGGAAAACCTCTATTACAATAATATTCAAGTTAGGGTTTTCATACCCTCAAATCCTATTTATACTAAAAATAATCATCTAGAGGAAGATCCTTCTAGACGCGGAAGCTTCTATTAGGTCTTCTTACATCTGCCTTATTCTATTTTATTGAAAGGCCTTATTAATATTGACCTTTATTACATCCGAATATATTGTTCTACCTATGTGTGGGTTAGGACCCTAACACATCATCCTTCATCTTTATGCCAATGATATTGTTCTTATGGAGAGGAGTCCCTGTGACCTTGGTAAGCAATTAAGAATCCTCAAGGACTTCTGCTCTAGTATGGGTATGACTGTGAACACTGAAAAACTGAATGTTATGATAATTAAATAAAAAAATATCACCTACAATACTTTCATACATGACAACAATAGCTTGTAGGAAGTGCGTTCATACAAATATCTCAAAATTGATATTCATCACAAGCTCAGTTGGAGCGATAAAATTGAGAAGAGGATAAATGGAGGGTGGGAAGCTTAGTATGGGCTTGAAAACAATTGTAAATTAACAAACCTTTGGCTATGGGATAAGGAAAAACTCCTCTTTGAGACTCTCATCACTCTTGTTTTTTTATATGGATTTGAAGTTTGGGGATGCAATATCTCTACAGAATCTCAGATAAAGATAGAGCAGATCCAAAATAATTTTATGACTTATAATCTCAAAATTAAAGTTAATATACCCTATCATATCCTCCTCACAGAAGTAAGTCTTTCCCTAATTGAGAGCATGACTATGATTAGGTACTTAAGGTACAATAATAAGATAAATAACATAGATGACAAGAGGCTCCACAAAATTGTTGCAAACTCCAGCCAAAACCACCCACGGATCAAGCAAGTATGGCATAAAGATGCCAAGTCTTGGCTAAATAACTACGAAATTAAGGAAGAAGTCATTTTGAAAAATACCGATAGTATTACAAATATTATTACATTTAAATTTAAAGAAAATATATGGTTCTATAAAGAAAATTAAGATACTACAACGAGTTGGTCAATTCTAATCTAGAAGATCAAAAGTATCTCTCAGTTTTAACTAGTGTAAAGAAGAAAAACAACATTGCTGGGCAATTCCCAAAACACCATGAGACAAAAGAATTAATCTTCATGACAATAAGAGGGTCGAAGATGAAAATCACTTTCTCTTACAGTGCCCTGCATATACCCAAATTATATCACAATTTCAAAATATTTGTCACAATACCGACCTTTCTATCCTTCTAAATCATCAAAACTATGGTGATCTTGGAACACTTTTTTTAATGTTTTTCGAGCACATAAATAAAATTCTAAAAAAATCCAAGTAATCTCTTACCTTTATTAACATCTGATAAACAAATTATGATCTGAGTGGACATTAATCATCATTATATATATATAAATCCAGGTAATCTCTTACCTTTATTAATGTATGATAGACAAATTATATATATATGGCATTTAAATTAATAGATAATCTTATGAATGTAAGCATGTGTGCTACAATCTTCATTTTTAATTTGTTGTTCATAATATTGTTATGATCTCAATATTCCTTGTAATTTATTATTATATAGGAGTTTTTTAACCTATTCAATACAAAATATACTAGCATACCCCCAAAGCTGGGGAAAGGCAACCCCAAAGAGAATAGTATAATTATATTTTTTAAAGCATAGTGTTTTATGAGTAGCATTATAATGATACATTAATTGTTAGCATGCATAAAGGAGAAAAGGAATAGTGAACATGGTACAAGTATGATTGATAAATATTTGTTAGTAACTATTTGACACAATTGTTTTTTTTTTTTTTTTTTTCACGTTGGAGATTCCGCGCTAGAAACCCACCCCAGATATTTTCCCACATAGTGGCTGATATGGTAGTGATATTTGACACAATTGTTATTAGCATCAATAAGTACAACTAAATATAGAAAAATGGATCAAGTCAAACATTCCATGTATAAAAGTATGTTTACAACATAAAATAATCTAGAATTTAAGCCAAAAAAAAACATAAGTATGTTTGTCTCTTATTTTTTTCATAATGATATCTAAGCAATATCCTTCATTATTCAAACCGTTTGATTCATTTTTTTAGACGTTTTGAAGGAGAATGATGGTGTTATTTTCATTCCTTCTATACTAGTAGTGCATGCCAATGTTGTGAAGGTCAAGCCTTGATGTTCAGTATTTCCAATGTCAATGGTAGACCTTGTTAAGGTCATTCCTTGAGATTTATGTATAGTCAATGCCCAAACCATCTTAAGGGGGATTTGTTTCTTGTTACTCCATTGTATGGGTGGAATTGGTACATGCTTTGGTTGGGTTTGGTCCCATGGAGGGCCAATGTATTTATGGAATTCCACAACAACATATGTTGGCAAATTTGGAGGGTTACTTTCTAGTGCATATACAATTTGCATGAGTACTCTGAGAGCACCATTGACTAATCATGCGTGGACCCATAAATTACACAATAGCATAACTCGTTGGCCTATACATAGAAATAAATGTTTTTCTTGTTGGTCAACATCGTGTTGGTGTGCTTCTGAAGTAGTAAGTAATTATGTGACACTTCATGCCATTTCCATATTCAAGGATTGGAGCATGAACTTGTTATGGTTGTCCACAAGCATGTTTGTGCTAGGTGTGTTATGCACTTGGCTTCACTTGGTAAGGTAGTTGTTGTTTGACTTCGATGATGTATAATCAAATTGTAGAGGTAGTATCTAAATCGAGGATGATTACCGAACTTGTTGTAATGGTATCACATCAAATGTATTGCATAGCTATCAAGCGGGATGTTATTCATGCATGGTTGGCGAGGCAGGGCATCCCCAATGGGAAAAAGAACATGAAATTTCATGTCGAATAAACCCTCTTTGTTGTACTCATTGATTGGTGATATGCCAATTGTTGGCTAGTCAATTGTCTTTGGTGGAACCTCATCTATAATGTGAACAAATGAACTTATTTTTTCCATTTATCATTGCATGCTAGGAAATCTAAATGCAAAGGAATACATCGGTTGCTCATCTTGGAAAACAACACGGTGTTCTACATCTGTGATGTTTGACTCTTCATTGGGAGAAGTGAAATTTTATGTAGACACATAATGGAGGCTAGAGAAGAAATTGGTGTGAGCGGTTTGAAGTGATGCAAGTGATTTTTGGTTAATTTGGACAACCAAGATGTCAATATCTCAAAGACAACGTCATAAGTAAGTTGTTTTTATTATATTTATATTAGTATTGCTTTATTATGACATATATCTAAAATGTTAGACAATTTTTTTGGATGAATTTGAATGTTAGTAAATAGATTATAAAAAATACATATATATATTATTACATAATTCATAAATTGTCTTAAAACATTTTTTTAGGTGTGCATACTCTAATATTTTATATTAAAGTAAATTAGCAAAATACTATTTTTATGTTTACACATTTCATTAAAATTTGGGTGAAATTTTAGATATAAGCAAAGTTTCATTATGATTGAAGTTTTTGCAAGTATAACCCTATCTTTACTTTTTTTTTTCAATATATTGAAATAGTAAAATTTATAAATTTGAATTTATAATAATTTTTTTAAAACTTATAAGAAAATATATATTCTATATTATAATAAATAAGTTTATTACTATGTTAAAAAACCTACCATTTTATAATAAATATTTTAGTAAATAAAAATATAAAAATATATATTATTAAATAATTCATAAACATTTTTAAAAAATTTAAAACTTTTAAGAAAAAAAAACATATATTCTATATTATAATAAGATTATTATAATGTTAAAAAACCTACCATACTAAAAGATTATAAAATATATAAATATGTATTATTAAATAATTTATAAACATTTTTAAAAAATAATGTTAAATGGGCATACTTTAATATAAAATAATATTTTATATTAAAGTATGTTTATAAATTATTGTTACAAAAACTTTTATATTTAAATCAATAGATTATAAAAATGTAAATGTATATGATTAAATAATTATGTCGGGTGTGCATATTCTAATGATTATACTTTTATAGTATATTACTATAAAAGTTTCTATACTTGAATCAATAGATTATAAAAATGAAAATATATATTATTAAATAATTGGAAGGTTTTGATATGAGTATATATATTCCAACTTTTAGGAATTTTATTTATGAGGAAACATATTCTATGTTATAATATGTTTACACTTTATTGCTTTAAAAAACTTTTACATGATTAAATAGATTATAAAAACCCAAATATATGTTATTAAATAATTAGTAGGTTTTGATATATTTTAATCTTGGACATTGATTTTGATATTTTAATATTTAAGAAAGGTTAAAATCTTTTGTAACTCTACATCAATTAAGAAAGGTTAAAATTTTATGTAATTTTACACAACAAAATCTCATATATGCATCTTAAATAGAAAAAAATTTCATAAATGCATTCTAATTGCCTTTTTCTGTTAAGAGCAAAATCTCATAAATGCATCTCAATTGCCTTATACTGTTAAGAATATTTTGTGAAATATACCATGAATATGGACCTTGTGAAATATTCATTTTTCATCCAAATACAAAATTATACGGCCTTTGAACAGTATATCCACCTCAATTCACTTTGTTTCCTTTAAAAGTATAATATTTAAAGTATTTGATATATATGTTATTTATGCCTTATATTTTCAAAAATATTTATTTAAAAAAAATAAAATAAAATGCCTTTTTATTTTTATATGTAAAAAAGAATTATATATATACAACATATGTTGTGTTTAATATTATTTGTATTCCAAATACTTATCTTTTATGTATAACATAAGAAATTAAATATCCTACAAAAACTAAACTCTATTGATTCTACTAACATCTTTGTGATATCAATCAAATATTTTTTATTCCAATATATATTTAATTATCCAAGTAATTAAATTTGCATTCCAATCTATATTTTAATATATGTTTATACACTATTATTTGTTATGAATATATATGATCTCCAAACCTCACATTCATAAAGACATATAGAGTATATAAACTTTAATTTTTGTTATCTTGTATTTATTTTATTATGAAATATATATTTTCCACTTCTAAGTGTTTTGGTGTTTTCCTCTTTTACTCATGAATGCCTCATCATTGATGCATTCCACCTGTTTTATGGGTTCTCCACTTTTACATATGCATGTTTTTTATTTATATGCATTAAAATCTTGTCTCTTTGTTATTTTTTATTATTAAAAAATTTGGTTCCAAAAATATATAAGGTGTTAAGATTGCATCCATTAAGTGATGGATTCATTTATAGTTTGGTTAACATTTTGGAGCTCACCTTTTTATGTATAATAATGAGGGAATAAGTAAAAAACTACATTTACTTTGTTATCAAATAAGATTATTTCTCACATGCAACGTGAGGTAATTAATCTTTTATTTATTGTATTTGGGTCTTAATAAGTTATGATTATTGAAAAAGGATCAAATATAATTTATAAGTTATTATTATTGAAAAAGATCAGATATAATTTATTTTCTACAAGTTCTTATTATTGGAGAAGCCTAGATATAATTTATTTTCTGGAAGTTCAATTTAGATCAGTTATTATATATTTTATGGAGTGTTTTAGTGACATTTTTATACAATATTGATTATAAAAAAGTCATTTGATTATGTAATATAATTGTTTAGTAATTTCGATTATAAGGAAGTCATTTGATTATGTAATATAAATTTTTAGTGATTAGAAAATCATTTGATTATGTAATATAAATTTTTAGTGATTAAAATTTATAGACATATGAAATCAAAAATTTTAAATTACTACATAATTTAAAAAATATTAATAAAATTAGGATTATTATTAGCAGAGTCACAAATTCGTGGCTGGTGAACGCCGAAAGGATGGCTTGCAAAAAGACTAACACTCATAAGTGGCAATCAACGAGCCACCATAGTAAATTTTAAATATGATTAAGTAAAAGTAAAAAAATAGACATGTAAACTGATGTTTTTATAATAGTGAGGAAGTTAGTGGTTGAAATCACAACTATTGATTTATTGGGACTACTAAGAATATTTCATCAATATTTAATCTTGTCCATACAAAACTGATTAAACACTAAAAACCTATTAAATGTGCCCATGATCAATAGGTATACACCTTTCAGCTTAATAAAACTTCTAAAATGTTTAAAATTTATTTTATAATTTTAAAAATTTTATTATTAAAAAAATAACTATTATAAAATTAATTTATTAAGAAAAAAATAATTACAAAAAAAATCTAATTAAATACATTTTGAAATGTTATAGAACCAAATTTTCAAATTCTTAAAATCAACTCATACAAAATTATTATTTTACTATTTAAATTTTATTAAAATAAATTTAAAATGTAGAGAAATAATACAAAATTAATTCTTTTATAATTTAATATTTAAATTTTATTAAAATAAATTCAAAATATAAATAAATAATATAAAATCAATTCTTTTATAATTTAAATATGGTAAATTTTAGTAAAATTTTATAATTTAATATTTAAATTTTATTAAAATAAATTCAAAATATAAATAAATAATATAAAATCAATTCTTTTATAATTTAAATATGGTAAATTTTAGTAAATTGCTTTTACTAATGATATAAAAAAATTGCATATTATGGAAGACTCTAAGCTAGTAATCTATTGGGTCTCTTGCATATGTTCCTATACAATGAAGAGACCGAACCAATGGAGTTCTTACTCTAAATTTAGCACACAATGGAGTTTTTAGGGCAAAGCTCTTGTTTGCTTATTTTGTATAAAAACATGTATTGAAGGAAAAATAGAATATGTCTAGAAGGGCATATGTATATATCTATGTACTTACAAGCTGATTGTGATGATTGTGTTTTGTAAATTTAGAGTTTTTAGGTAAAAGCTCCTTTTTCTTTATTTTATATAAGAACATGTATTATTTATACAACATGTATTAGAAGAAAAATAGAATATGTTTAGAAAAACATATGCACAGTGCATTTTGAAAGTTTTGTACAAATTCTACGGAAAAAATGGGAAAAGCAAAATGCAAGTCTTCTTAAGAATCTTCTCCTCACTAGGTAGAAGTAACATGTATATTCACTCTTATTAATATACAAGATTTTTTTCTAAAACAAAATAATAAAGTTTATTTATTTTTCGTTTATATTATATATATATATATAATTTAAATGAAAAATAAATAAACTTTATTATGTAGATTTTTTTAAAGATTTTAATTAAATTATATTCTAAAAAATTATTAAAATTACAATAAAAATATAACTAATTATTGAAATTAGAATTTTTTGTTATTAGATTTATATTTTTTTATTGTAAAAATAAATTCACTACAAAAAAACCTTATTATATTTTAATGATGCAATTTACCATTTAAGTTATTTGAGTTATTGAAAATACCTTGATCATAACTTCAACCTCATGTATAAGTTAATTGGAAAAATGATCTTTGTACAATTATTTAGAGGAAGACAAGTAAAAACCACAAGTTTTTGGAATCCTCTGGATTTGAACCTGTGACTTTTTAAGAGGAAACACATGTTCTTAACTATTAGGCCCACTCAATGCACTTACATAATTTAGTATGATTTTAAGATAAACAAATTATATGAAAATTAATTTCACTTAATTAATCGATTTGGGAAAACCTAACTGTAAATTTTAGTAGAACCATGCAAACCCATTCATATAATCCCACCRTAATGCGTTTCTCCTGCAAACATAAAGATACTAYGTGACATAGACGTTCCATAAACTTAGGTACTCATCTGGCTACCAGCCCCACAATAGGTACTTATCTGGCTACYAGCCCCACAACATTTGGGACTGCAGCATCCACTAARACAAGATTGAAGTGGACCCCAAAGCTCCATGAATGTTTTGTGGAAGCTGTTACTCAACTTGGTGGTGCAGAGAGTGAGTAATTCGAGACCTTCAAAAGRCTAAAGTTTTAAATCATGAATCCTTGTTTATGAATTCTAATCCAAAATCTGTATTATTTCTGCACTGTTGCTTGCATCTAGGAGCCACTCCAAAAGGAGTTTTAAAGTTTATGGACTCAGAAGGCTTGGCAATTTATCATGTCAAAAGCCACCTCATAAGGCTTGACTATCAAGGATTGACAATTTTTCAGAAGGGCTGATTTTAGGGTTAATTTATTTTATCACATTTTTGCAATTGTTTGGCTAATAGCTATGTGACTGGTTCTAATTTGATTGTTATTTGACTTGCAGAAGTCTAGGATTGCCAAGTACATTCCAAAGCATGCAGAAGGTAAACTGAAATTCTTTCTTGTTATGAAAATTTCTATGTACATTACGAACAATGCTTTATGATTTGTACAAGCTACACAAAGTAAGGCCTGTATGATGTGATTGAGGTAGGCATCTTCATTGCACTTTGCAATGTAAACTTGGCAATTGTTGTTTTTCAGAACATACATGCACTTGAAAAGAAGAGATAAGTTACACTGTAAGCTCTATTCATTTCATCATAGAAATATATTTACAATATAAATTTTATCCCAAATTTGGACTGCTGAGTATAGGGATTATCCTTAGGTTAAAAATATGCCAACTCAAAATTGGTTTGGCCCCTCTAAAATTTGTTAAATATAATGTAACCTCAACAGGCTGACTATACACTATCAACTGTCCTGGCCAGCTGTACTTTCTTTTCTTGATTTTCTTGAGCCTATTTAGCTCAACTATTTTCCCTTTTCTAATACTTCTTCATGTACTCGTTTTGTACTCTTCTTCTTACATTCCTAATATACTGAATACTGTTTTCTGTTCTGATTTTTCTCTCTGCATTTCTTGCTTCAAAATTTATCATGGTATCATAGCTTTAGCTGTAAGCCTCTTCACACAGGTTGGAGAGAAACACGATCCTCACAGCGCAGAGCTTACATGGATCACGAGAGCATGGGACACAGTCTTTTCACAAGGCTTGGAAAGATGTCCGTCATCCTCTCAAAAGATCGTCGTAGGAATCTCACACGAGGAAGCACATCGCTATACACTCGAAAGATTGAGGAAGAAGAGACTGCAGAAGGAGAAAGTTTAAAGATTCATGAACAATTTCAAATTCGTCAAAGATTCACGAAGAAGAGCTGCAGGAGGCGGGAACATTTGAAGAATTCAAGAAATTCGTTCAAATTCGTGAAAGATTCCTGCAGAAGGCAGAATCGTTTAAAGAATTTCAGGAACTCTCTCAAATTCGTCAAAGATTGTTGCAGAGAGCAGAATGCTTCAAAGAATTCGTGTAATTCTTTCAAATCTGTGAAAGATTCACGAATTTTCTTCCGCAGGAGAGAATCTTTGCAAGAATAGCAAAGAACTCGCGAAAGATACCAAGAACGAGCAGTTGCAGCTGTAAGATCAGCCATGTGAACATACTTAAGGCACAAGTCGACTGCAGCAAGGACGAGGAGAGCCTAGCAATGACAGGAGTTTTTCAACCGTTAGATTTGGCGCAGAGGACCGACAACCATCGGATCCGTGAGAAAGTGAACGAGGCTTAGTCCTCTGGAGCACGTAGGGAAGAAGAGATTCTGAGCCATTGGATCTTGTTCAGAATAGCCGACAGCCGTCAGATCTTGAGCAAACACCCGACAACCGTTGGATCTGTTAGGATATGCACGAGGGTTAAGCCTTTGTGAACAGGAGAGGTGAAAGTCCTGAAAGAGTGAGCACATCGGGATTTCGACATTCGGGAGTTCGGAGGTCCGGAGGATGAGAGATCAGGGCACTCCATGGCGGAAGTCCCGAAATAGCGAAAAGATCGCAGTTGTCTGTTCGAGGGAGGACACGTGTTGCAGAATCATCCATTTCGGAGATTTGGGCACAGGGACTCACAGAGGTGAGCATTTCGACTTTGCAACCCGCGAAATCCCAAAATCACGATTCATGAAATCCCGAAATCGATCAGAGTCGTCCATCGGTTGGGGACACGTGGCGAAGATCGAGAATCCATCGACATTTCGGGAATCGGCTTTTCGGGAGTCAAGAGACCAAGAGGTCGGGCGCTTGAGTCGCGAAACCCCGAAAGGGACTACGGTCATATAAGGAGAGTTCATGTGGACTAGAGGTATAGCCCAGGGGGCTAACTGAAGTTAAATCCATTTCGGCAAATCAACATTTCGAAGATCGGGAGATCGAGAAGACAGAGGTTCTCAACATCGGGAAACAGGAAGTCCTGAAACCTGAAATCGCGAATTCAAGAGTCGTGAAATACCGATACGCGAAATTTCGAAATAATCTGAGTCGTTGATCTCAAATCAACGAGGATCGTTCATCCTTGAAGCCAATTCGACATTTTGGTAATTCGGAGATCAGGGAATCGAGGAGTTAGAAGAGCTCGTTATCAGGGTTCGTGAAGTCGTGAAACCCGCTATCCCGAAATCCCGAAAGGATCTGGACCGTCATATCACAGGAATATCTGGACCGTTGAATTGTCCAAAGGGAAATTTCAGCATTTTGCCGTCAATGCTTTAACATCTAGGCACGTGGTCACATTGAACAGAGACTAAGGGCCAATCCAGTTAAGCTCTCTTCGGCGTTTTGACGATCATAAGTTGGAGAGACAAGAGTTCAGAGGACTCGTATAACGAAGTCCTGAAGTCAGAATCGTAAAGCCAAAATTCGCGAAGTCGAAACTCGCGAAATCTTGAATCGCAGAGTTCTGAAGTCCCTGCAAGAAATTAGCAGACCTGGTTTTACACGCGGGAAACAGGTAAATATGAAATTTCCTAACAAATTTTTTTCTGTTTTGTTAAATTCTTTAAAAGATGGCGACGTCTAGCAATTTAGGACCATCCCAGGGTCCGATTCTTCTTGGAAAGAACTATGAGTTCTGGTCTCTTCGAATGAGATTGTTCTTGCAAGAACAAGAGTGCTGGGATCTAGTGGATCTTGGATATGTGGAACCAGATTCAACAGACCTTTCTGCCATGAAAAATCAACAGAGAATTGCTCAGGAAACTCAGAGGAACAGAGAAAATAAAGCTAAATTCTGGATTCAAAATTCTGTGGATGATTCAATTTTCTCAAAAATCACAGGCGCTGGTACTTCAAAACAGGCCCGGGACATCCTTAAATCAGCCTACCAAGGAAATGACAGGGTCAAAATAGTCAAACTGTAGTCCTTGAGGATGCAATTCGAGACTTTAAGAATGACAGAGTCTTAAAATGTGGATCAGTTTATGACTAGAGTCATGGGAATCGTGAACCAGATCAGCTTGACTTGTGAAGCCATCACTGATCAACGCATTGTTGAGAAAGTCCTTAGAAGTTTACCAAATAAATTTGAAATGGTTGTTACAACAATCCTTGAATCCAAGGATCTGTCACGTTTTTCAACAGATGAACTGACTGGTTCCCTGGTGACACATGAGACCAGACTGAATCTCTCAGATGAGTCAATCTCCAATGCTTTCAAAACACAATTGTCCTTCAGCAGAGGGAGAGGCAGAGGGAGAAGAAGAGATCACCAAGGAAGAGGGAGCAATCACAATAACCCTCATTCCAGTGGAGGACACAGACAACAAAGCCAACATCAAAATTTTCAAGGTCACAGATAACAACACCAGAATCATAATTTTCAGCCTCAAAGAGGCAGAGGGAGAAGATCAAATGACAAATAAGGCATACAATGCTATTACTGCAAAAAATATGGGCACTGTGAATTTGAATGCCGGAAGAAGCAGGCAGAGCACATGTGTCAAATCATACGGGAGAAACCTCCAAAGGTATGTTTCTCTCATGTCACAAGTCTGAAGAACAACCTAAATATCTCTGGTTGCTGGACAGTGGATGCAACAATCACATGACAGGTAACAAAGATTTACTTTCATGCATTTATTCTTCAATATCCTCTGATATTACACTTGGAAATGATTCCTTAGTCAAAGTTCAAGGCAAAGGAACTGTACCTATTCTTACTAAACAAAATGAAAAGAAAGACATAAACAATGTCTATCATGTTCCAGATCTGAAACATAATCTGCTAAGTGTAGG
>SNQJ01S0076915.1:26978-38523 GCA_010110895.2 Picea sitchensis | reverse complement strand
CCTTGTATGGGTTAAAGCAAGCTCCAAGAGCTTGGTACAACAGAATTGACACTTATCTCATCAAAAGTGGTTCAACAGAAGTCAAAATGAGCCAACTCTCTACACCAAAACTGATCAACACGGTAAAATTTTGATTGTATCTTTATATGTTGATGACATGATATATACTGGAAATATTGAGTTAACAAGTTTTAAACATGCCATGCAATCTGAGTTTGAGATGACAGATCTTGGCAGAATGAAATATTTTTTAGGGATTGAGGTTGATCAATCAACCAAAGGCATTTTTGTCTGTCAGAAAAAGTATGCAGCGGACATCATCAAAAGATTTCGCATGGAAGAGTGCAATTCAGTAGAAACCCCTATACCTCTAGGCACAAAATTGAGCAAGAAAGATGAAGGCCCTACAGTGGACCCTACCCTGTACAAAATTTTAGTTGGCAGTTTGTTGTATCTTATAACAACTAGGCCTGATATTATGTATGCAACTAGCCTTGTTTCCAGATTCATGTAATCTCCCAAAGATTCTCACTGGAAAATGGCAAAACGGATTCTGAGATATATTGCAGGAACTCTCAATTTTGGCCTATGGTACACTAAATCTGATAGTGATCAACTTTCTGGTTACACAGACAGTGATTTTGCAGGCAACCTAGATGACAAGAAAAGCACCTCAGGACATGCTTTTCACCTGGGCTCAAACTTGATTTCATGGGCATCAAAGAAGCAACCAATTGTCTCAATATCTTCTGCAGAGGCGGAGTATGTCACTGCTACCTCAGCTCCCTATCAAGCTGTGTGGGTGAGAAGAATATTGAAAGATATGTCACATACAGAAAAATATCCAACTCCTATCTTCTGTGACAATACATCAACAATTGCTCTATCAAAAAATCATGTGTTTCACAAGAAAATCAAACACATTGACACTCTCTTTCACTTCATCCGCGAGCTTGTCAATAATGGTGACATTACACTCCAATTCTATGGTTCTTGAGATCATCTCGCAGATATCTTCACAAAGTCACTGGGAAAATCTGTTTTTGATTTTCAGAGACAACACTTGGGGATAATCAGTGCTGATGTTTGTAAATGTTGAGTTTAAGAGGGAGTGTTAAATATAATGTAACCTCAACAGGTTGACTGTACACTGCCAGCTGTCTTGGCCAACTGTACTTTCTTTTCTTGATTTGCTTGAGCCTATTTAGCTAAGCTATTTTCCCTTTTCTAATACTTCTTCATGTACTCGTTTTGTACTCTTCTTCTTACATTCCTAATATACTGAATACTGTTTTCTGTTCTGATTTTTCTCTCTGCATTTCTTGCTTCACAATTTATCAAAATTGTCACTCACTTCTAAATTTATCCCTGCTTCAATTTTTAGCAAAGTAGGCTGCCCAAACTAAAAGTGGGCATTAGATCTTTAGCAACCCCCTCAATGACCATTTTATTGACTTTTACACCAAATATCGCCCTAAACTTTTGAAACTTTTTCCCAGGGTGTGCTAGGTTTCAAACCAGAGACCGACACTACCGAGCCTAGGTGATGTTGAGGTCTATTGTCCATGGAATTGCACGAAAATACAATGGAATCTTCATAACCCACGCTATTCGATTGCGAGACCTCCCACATAAATTTAGTTTATTGGTAATTATTTTTAGCAAACAAATCTAATCCCAATATCAAGTACATTTTTCTTCAATGACGGATGCCAAATGGATCTGTGAGTAGGAGGAAGGCCAAAGGAATAGAAAGGCGCCTAAGAAGACATAAGCATAAAAATAAAAACAAGGTTTCTAATGGCATCCAATCCGGAAAGGACAATGAGGGTGAAGAGAAAAATGACAAGGAAACAACAAGGTACCTTAACATTGTTGAAGTGTTTTGATGGATTTTTGATAGATAGGGTTTGGAGAGTTTTCTTTACTGGTTTAAATTATGTTCTAGAAGTCCAATTGCAATTTAATATTTTTTCCATGTCCAAATTTACCAGATAATAATCTTGTGTTTCTTGTACTGATATTGTATTTGTTGTATATTGTATAAAAAAAATGTTGTTAGTGCATAGTTGATTAAGAAGAACATTCAATCTTCTTAAATCTTAACATGGATGAGTGTACATGGAATGTATGATCAAAATCAAATTTGCATTTAGCAATTCCAGGTCTATAAAAAAAATAAAAGGTTCATAATTCATAATTATAATCACAAGTAATCCATTCAAAGAAGAAGAAAAATATATAGGTCACTTACCTGACCCAAGATTCGTATGCAGAGCGGTTGATCTTCAAATCCAGACGCATAAGCAGGCGTAAAGCAGAGAGAGGTTCGAAGCTATATTCTATCAAAGCATGTACATTTTTTCTTTATTCGATCAAAGCATGTACAGTTTAATATTTTTTTCTCTTTTATCAACATATCCTAATATATATGGATTTCACAAAAACCAAGTAATACATCACATATATAGCCCTTATACAAGTGTCATCATAATTTTGAAATCCAGAAATCCAAATAGAGTATTTTCCATACTAAAACCAGAAAGATACAAGTCTCATCATAGTTCTGAAATCCAAATAGAGTATTCCCAATACTAAAACTAGAAAGATAAGTAGATTATAAATTGTATCACTGAAAATATATCCCACAACCAAAAAACTTAAAAAACTTCATAAATACCAATAGTAGCCTACAATAACTTATATATCCCATCATTCAATATGTAAATATCATTAATGACACAAATTTGAACTTAAAGAAATGATGGATGATCAAATTTAGAAATTTGACCATCCACTTCTTCCCAAACATGCCAAAGACCAACAACTTGCAATAACTCAACTTTGGACAATCCATTCATTCATCAACATGTTCCTTTACCTATAAACATTAAACATGATGAAAATATATGTGATTAAAATTAGAAGAGTATATTAATCGAAATCTCATAAAAAATAAGCCTTGGAAAGCAAAGAATATAGACCCCTCATCCAATTAATAACCACATGAGAATCTCAAAATATTTGATTTTTTTTCACTCCCACATGAGAATCTTAAAATATTTGAATTTTTTTCACTCCTCTTTTAATGTAAAGAAGTAGAACTAACTTCATACCCATAATATCTACATAACTATTCATGCCCCTATCTAAACCTACTTTAAAATTGATCACATGTGACTCTCTCAGATATAAAACACCATCAGGCCCACTAACTTGAGGGTGTCCATGAGAAGTCCCATCAAAACATGCCTAGGCCCTCGATGTATCCATCACCTCCTCAATCACTTGTCTAGTAGGCTTTTAATTTGTAGCTTGCTCGAAACTATTAAGAATACTTGAGCCTTGTGAAGCACACTGAAAATATGGAATTTGTTTTTCCTCATACAAACTTGCATTCTAAGTGAGCAAGAAGCCCCRGGTAATGATAATTGGTAAGGCTTTAAATCTTTTGGCATTTKAATTTTCACACCACCTCTTGAGACATTCTTCAATTATCTCACCTCTCCATACCTCTATAATCCCAATGAAGAATTCTACCTCTCTCTATACTTGAATAGAAAAAGGGAAAAATATTAATATATGAACAATGGTCTTCTCTACTTCCTTACATAAAGAACACATTCTTGGTCCAAATATATTTCTCTTTTGTAAGTTATCCCATGCCAGTACCTTGTCTCCTAATGCCAACCACATGAATATCCTCACCTTAAGAGGAGATTGAAGCTGAACAAATGTTATTGAATCACCATTTTGGATTTACCCTAAGGTCATCCTCACAAAGAATTTACATCCCAGCTTGGGAGTGTAATTGTAACATCCCCAGTTTTAGTCCCCGCAAATTAGAATGTAATTGTATAAATGTGGTTTAGGCTTGTGAGCCGACATGTTTGGGGTGAAGAGCCCATATTTATTAAGATGGTCGAGGGCCAAATTGTGTAGTAGGCATATCAAAATCATCAACAAAAATAACAATTGTTGGCTGCGATATGAGAGGGATGGTAACAAAGGGGGGCTATGATTCCACAAGAGAGGGGGATAAAGGGGGATCCAAGGGGAAACCCATGTTATTATCTTAAGTTAATGTATATTTACCTTCTAATTTTCCTCTTGAGTGTATGAGAGATCGATCATTGAATTCATGTAAGATGGTGGGTGTGAGAAGTCACATCCCATAGTTATTGGGAGAATGGGGCTTAAGTACAATCAACATTGGGGAGTGTGAGAGTCATCTTGCTTGGGAAGAAAAAGGAAATTCGTATGGGAAAAGAAGAGAGTTTTGACATGTTTTTTTGGTAGGAAGAGGGGATTTGAGTGTTGAAAAGAGCTCCAACCATGTTTTTCTTGATGGAAGCCATTATTGGGCTATGTATATGCTGGAAATGTGGCATGTGTGCCTGTGAAAATGAGTTGTGTGCATGTGGAGTATTTGTTTATTGAGGAAATGGATCTAGAGCCTTATGAAAGGATGTTGTGAGCACTCCTGGAGCAGTTGGGAGATTCTTGGTCAACCGGGTGTATTGGATCCCTGGAGGGAAGTGGGAAGACCAGAGGGAATGTGTGCAGTGAAGGGGGATCCCATTCCTTGGGTTGTGTAGGTTGCAGAGAAGAGAGAAGAGCCTGCGTTTTTTAGGTTGTTGATTGTGAAGAGTGAAAAACCAAGAGGGTCAGACCTCCTTGTGGACTCATAGTTTCAGCTCGATGTGGCTTTTTGTTGAGATAAAATGAACAACAAGCCTATGGCTGGGAGGAACATCCTTCATACACAACCAATTGGTTATTTTATAAATATATAAGTTTTATGTTATGTTCATGATTTTATTTCCGTTGTGTATGTGTTTTATTGAATGTTGTGTGTGTTTGTTGTTTTGCTGGAACATTTGCATTTATGCTTTAAAATATGTTGTTAGATGCATGTTAAATTATGGGCCTATTGCTCCTTGGTTTATTTTATATGTATGGGGTATTTTTTAATTTTATTTTAGCACACAAGTATGTTATAGTAATAAGCTCCAACTAAATTATTTGACCAAGTCAATTCATCCTCATCTTCTTTTATTCGAATATGACTAAATCTTAGTGAGGAAATATATCTATCTCATCTAATAGAATCCTCATCATTTAAACCAATATCCTCTACTAATTTCCATTCATGTCTCCAAATTGTTTTCATTTTAGGATCGATCAATTGAATAAGATTATAATAACCTTTTTCATGAAGATAATTTACCAAATTTTTGGGAAGCTTGAAGTTAGCATCACAACCAACCCATGAATCACCCCCCAGTGTAACTCGGTTTCCTCTACCACTTTCCAAACCAACCATCTACTAGTCACAGGGAAAGCCATGATAATCACTTTCCATGTGAAGGAACCATTGTGGAAATATTTTGACAACTTCCTAATCCATTCATCAACACTATCAAGATCAATGCATTTTTTAGTAGTGACTTGATACCAAATATCTTCACTAGTAATAAACCTCCAATCACACTTAACTGCCAAATATTTGGAAAATTGATGAATGCTTTTAATTCCCTAACCACCACAATCATTAGGTAATGCAATTTTCTTCCAAACCCATGATATACTTTGTTTCTCCTTGTCACCTAACCATATAAATATGAAACAGATCCTCTTGATTCTTTCAAGAACTCCTTTGGGAATATTAGCAAGAGACATCCGATATACCGAGATTGCCTTCAATATCATCTTGGCTAATATCAACCTGCACCCCCAACCCTTGAATTCCATTTATGACACCATATAGTTATCCTTTTAATATTTATATACCTTAACCACCAACCAATCTCAATCCCTCTTAAGATAATCATTGGGTTTTAAATAAAACCCCAAAATATTTCAAACCATTCTATGGTTGGGCTGTTGGAAAAAAAACAATTGAGACAAATATATAACATTCTCTTAATCGATACTTGAAAATGACATTTTTAACTCACCCACATTGCTCACCATACTTGTAATTGTGCAATATAAATCAAGTATTTCCTTCAACTTCAAATCATCCCTTTGGATCTATCACAAAAAAGAAGGATGTCATCCACAGACAAAAGATAAAATAAAGTAAGGATCCCCCAATCTTTGTTCCCTTAAATGAGCTAGCTCTCTTTGCCTCCTGTAAGTCCTAACTCAATCTTTTGGCCACAATTAGAAAAATTAGAGGAGAAAAAGGACACATGGTCTCAATACCTTCCCATGCCTAAACAAAATAGTTGCAAAACCATTAATAAAGATAAAAAAAGACACATATGTGACACAACTCATCACCCAGTTAACAAAAGGTACACAAAACCCAATAAGAATTAACATCATCCTTATGTATAACCAACTATCCCTATTATGAACTTTGGACAGATCCACTTTAACCATAATTGCTTGAAACCTCTCAGTCTTAATAGAGTGTGTTCCTTCTTGAGCTACACCTATGGATTCATGAATCTATCTTCCTTAGAGAAAACAAAACCATTCATTAGAGATAAACCTTGATAGCAAGATATTAACTCTCCTAGTAATGATTTTTGCCACAATTTTATGAATTCAATTGCATAAGGATATAGGATTGAATTCCTCAAATGATGAAGAATCATCAGATTTAGGGATAATTCCAATGAAAGTGGAATTGAAGGAATCCATCATTTTACTAGAAGCCCTAACTCTTTAATCGCCCTCAATAAGTCACCTTCAATAGTCTCAGAAAATTCCCATAAAAACTCCACATGCCATCCATTAGGAATTGGAATCTAGTCCTTTTGGAATGGATGGAGGACAATTTCTAGTTCCTCTTTGGAAACTTCTAGTGTTCAACTCCAACACGAGCAATATCCTCATAATTAGAAACCACATTTCTATCTAGACTTTTTATCTTCAAGATAATATTTACATTCTTCCTATGAACTACAAATTGATGGAAGAACTTAAATTTCTCATCACCCTTCTTGAGCTAATGAGCCTTGCTTTTCAATCTCTAGGCAACTTCTTTATCTATTAGAATTTTCCTTATCATTTTTTCCAATTGTTGAACCCTATTTTTATGCATTTGATCTATATGACTAGCCATCTCTAGATTGAGTAGACACTCTAATTCGGAGTCACGAGACACTAATTCTTGATCATCCTTTATCTTTTTATCACACGAGCACTTAATAATACCTACTTGATATTCTTTAAATTTTCTTCAAATTGGAGAGCAATTGACATATTAGAATAACCATCAAAAGGATTACATATTCATTTACCACCACAAAATACACATCCTCTGACTAGTTTTGATTAAACTTGAAGGGGCTTGGAGGCACTCTCCCCATAACTGCTAACTCAAGTATGATATGGAAATTATTTGACTCCCCATCTATTCCCCATTGTTTCACCTCACCCGATTTGATATCAAGCCTTTAGATAAGAGGAACCTATACAATATTTTAGCTATTGTATCTCTATCCACTCTCTTATTTCTCTTGGTAGACATCAACTTATTTGGTACTACATCAAATATACCAACCTCCTACAATCTCCTAATGAAAAAATCAGATAATGTATCCATCTAATCCAAAACCCCCCAAATTTCAACATAACCCAGGGAAATATTGAGATCCACTGCCCTCCACAATTATGTTCTCCTACTTAAAGGAAGACATACCGAGTATCCTTTCCCAATAGGGGACTTTCTCAAAGTATGGACCATAAATATTTAATATTGTGAATTAGTTATCCAAGTTACTAGAGGATAAGGCAAATCCCAAGTTCAAATCAAAGGACCAAGAGTTAACAAAAGAGAACAACCTTTTCTTCTACTTGAAAATAAACCCACCTAATCAACCCCTAGCATCAACAAATATAAACTCCCAACCCCCACACAGTTTTTCTAGAACCAATTTATAACTCTCACTCATAGTCTCCTATTGAAGTAATGAATCATGATTATATANTTTCTTCTACTTGAAAATAAACCCACCTAATCAACCCCTAGCATCAACAAATATAAACTCCCAACCCCCACACAGTTTTTCTAGAACCAATTTATAACTCTCACTCATAGTCTCCTATTGAAGTAATGAATCATGATTATATAATTCAATCATCCTCTTGGCAAGTTTTCTCTAGAGGTTGACCATGCCCCTACAATTATAAGGAAGGTGAATCATTAAAACTTTATCTATCCCATCAAAACAACTAGATGCATGGCTCCCCTCATTGGATTCAAAACCATAAGAGGGATCCACAATACAAACCCCACCCTTCCCCTTTGGAGATTCCAAATCCTTATTCACAATATGATCCCCCCCATGATAGGAGTTCAAAACTAGACAAACCCACACCACAATCCTCGGAAGAGAAACCATCCCCATAAAAAACCAATATAAAAGGAACATGAAATTGCAAGGGGATAAGGTCTTTAATAGACTTACCAATGTCTAACTATTGCACATTCAATCCATTTTGACTTTCGATCCTGTATATCACTTCCACAAACTTCTTACCAACTATTTGTTGAAAAGTCATCTTAGGTACTCCAATCTCCACCCTCGTTCCCAAAGACATATTGGGATCCACATTATTGTGACACACCTTCTTATGAATGTTCTCCTAATGAAAAAAATCCTTAGTTTTCACTCCCATACCTCAGACACTTGGTCGACTTGAACCCCAATCCTTCCCAACCAAATTTTCCTTTCTAAAACGTTTTACAAAACAAAATTTCACAGTCTTGGGCTACATGCTAATAACAATGACACCTAATACATCTGAAAGGAACCCTCAAATAATCCAACATTTAAGTGAAAGAATAAGATCCCTTATGTAATGTCATTTCCCTTGCTAACCCTTCTCTAAGATCAATCCCAGTCAATATCTTAGCAATAGACATAATACCATAGTTTAAGAAGCTCATATAAACATCCAAAAAGGTACTAGGCCATTCCCTATCTCTTTAAATACCCCCAAAGACAAAAAATCCAAGGGTGGATTAGGGAATTTAACCCAGATAAGAGTGATTTCTGACCATTCCAATCAATAATAAAAAAACAATGACCATGGATTTAAAAATAAGAGGAGTTGTATTCCATTTCATTATACATGCCACAATCTTTTTCAAATCCTCAACATTCTTAAATAAGAAACCCAATCATCGGTAGGAAAATATATAAACTTTTGAAACATACCTTATCAATTGAGCCCATTCTTTCTAAAGCCACCCCTCGAATATGTCTCTCCCACCTTTTGACCATGGAACCTACCCACTAGAGAATAAGCCACTGACTCCACCACCTCATGAATTTCATTATCATTGATAAGAACCGGCTTCAAAGGAGAAGTTCTTTGTTTAACACACATATTATGCCTTTTTCTATTGGATTCCCTTCCATAATCTCCACCTCACAACTTTATCCCTACCACAAATTCCCCTTTATTTGGTTAAATACCTTGCAACAACACCCCCTCCTGACTTCTAATAACCTCACCAATATAGTCAATTGACACCAATCGATCATTTACCTCCCTCAAATCATAAGAATTCTCCTCTAGGCCCTTCGACAACCCTTAGAGACATTCACAACCCCACTTGCATTAGGATTTCCACTGGTCACTTCACCAATAGGGAAAGATGAGGCACTATATGATCCCAGAGTCCTAACCCCTCATATATTCTCAACCCTTCAATCACTTGAGTCTCATTCAAAGCTATAACGATGCTTTAACCTACCCCATCATAACTAAATTTGAGGCTAAGAATACCTCCTTCCACAATCTCCTTTGGGAGAGAAAATCCATGTAAAGAAGAATGTCCAATAAAATACCCAAGCCCACTACTGACCTCCTCATTCTCCTTCAATGTTCGAATACCAACACAAATAGGACTACCATGCAATCCCGAGGAAACCAAAGGAGCATTATTTTCTCCTATATAGTGGAATGAATCTATATTTGACGTTGATGTAGTCATATCAATAGTCCCTGTACCCAAAGTAATACCATTTCCAACCACCTCATACTCATGGGGTACTCTAGGCTTAAAAGCATTCTCATTTTTTGAAAACTCCTATAAATTATCTCCACCATCCTTAATGCCATATCTATCCAAGGTGGAGTGGCTCAACAAGTTTACCTTACTACCCCTTGTATCATCCAACCCTAGCTCAACCCTAGGGAGACCATTAACCAATAAACTAGAACCAATCCTATCACCTCCAAATAAGCGAACAAACTTCTCAATAACCCCACCATCCACCGAACACAAATCGCCTTGAATAAGAGACACCAAAAATCATTTTCACACCAAGGATCAACTGAATAATCCACCTTGTCCTTTTAATAATCCATAGCTAGAAACTCACCTTACTTGAGTGTTGAGATGATCCTCCATGATCATCTTCATCTTCCATGACATAGCTAAGTTATAATATTAATATTCAATTAGATAACAACGTGTTATTAAAGCTATAAATATTTTTTTTATTAATTACAAGCGAAGCAAGTGGAAGTAAGTTATACTAGTAATTAGAAAACTTGTTTAAGGGTAGTAGGAACAAGGGGTTATTTATGAGCTTGATGGAAAGAAAGAAATTGAATTCGCTTGGGGATTAAGGATTGCATCCAATAATGAGGCACATGCACATGCATTCTTTCAAGGCCTATCCATCCAAAGGGATACAAGTGTTTCTCATGTACTGATAACAAGGGACTCTTCAATCATTATCATATCATTCTATTATCAAACCTCTCTAAACAACTTCATAGTCTCATGCCTCACCTAGAGGGTGGATGCTACGTGTTGTCATTTTGAATCAATCTCTTTTTAGCAAGTTTTAAGAGTACAAAATAGAGTCTAATTACCATGCCAACGTTGGCGCATCAATGTTGGAAGGAGTAATAAGAGATGCATGGCAGCCTAGTCCCTGCCAGGTAAGATCTGTATCTTCTGTTTGCAATAACGGGTTCAAGTTCTGGCCCACATAATATAACGTAATTTCTATAGATTTGCCCTTTTTTGGATGGTTTTCACAAACTGTGTTTCCGTTTCACATGTGGAATTCTCATAAGTTAATAAATATTATAGAAATTCTATCACCGCCATCTTTGTTGTTAATAAGACTATAAATTCCAGACAGATCCAACGACGAAGAAAAGGCTGGGCATTGTAAGCAGCCAACACGCTGAGTCTTCGGTCATCAACATCATTGAAGTTGGGATTGTTGTTCTCATCCCATCTGATAGTTCTCATTCTTTTTCAAATTCGTGTCTGTCACTGGATCAAATCTAGTGGAGGAAAATATTTACAAAGGGTTTGTCTGCAAAATAAAGACAAGATACATTCATTCAAATTGCACGGGAAGGTAGATTGTTGGATTACTGAGAGTGGGAGTGAATCAGTAATAGCGTAATTATAATCCTTTTTCTTCAATTGTTATATCAATGTAGAATTATTATCCAATAGTGATCTTTAAGAAATAAACCATCACATACATACACAGTACACCAGTGTTTTACGTGGAAACCCAAATCGGGAGAAAACCAAACAATGTTTTTT
>SNQJ01S0076915.1:0-16275 GCA_010110895.2 Picea sitchensis | reverse complement strand
GTATAGTTGATGATGTTGGTACATATTGATGAGTAGTTGACACATGATTGGTACATACTTGGTACATGGTTGGATGCACTTGTTTATGGTACAGGTTGATTATAGGTTATTCGGTACAGGTTGATGCATGGTTGATGCACTTGTTTATGGTACAGGTTGAGGTATAGGTTGATACATGGTTGATGCATGGTTCAGATTTATTGGTACATGTTTACAGTGGTATATCTCATAGTGACAGGTTGACAGTGGTTCCATCATTCTACTTCTACTTCAGAGTGGCAGGACGGATCAAGGACAAGTGGTTGTAGCCACCTTTCGGTTGTAGCTGGAGAACATAGGGGGTTGTAGCCTCCTTTTGGTTGTAGCCAGAGAATTGGGGAGTTGGAGCTTCTCTCAGGTTGTAGCCTGAGAATCTAGGGGGTTGGAGCCTACTTCCAGTTTCAATTGGAAAACAAAGGAAGTTGGTGCTTCCAATGAATGTAATTCTTCAAGACATATAAGAAAAAACATTTTGTGGTTTTCTCCTAATTCGGGTTTCCACGTAAAACACTGGTGTACTGTGTATGTATGTGATTGTTTATTTCTTACTGCTCATTATTGGATAATAATTCTACATTGATATAACAATTGAAGAAAAAGGTTTATAATTACGCTATTACTAATTCACCCCCCCTCTCAGTAATACAACAATTGGTATCAGAGCAGGTTCCTTTAGAAATCAGTTTAACCACTGAAAGGTAGATCATGGAAAGTACCAACTTGTATAAAAATGGAATACCACAGTTTGATGGACAAAAGTATGTTTTTTGGAGAATAAGGATGAAGACATATATACAGGCACAAGGATTTCAAGTTTGGAAATCAATTGTACATGGATACACAATGCAAACAATTCCACCAATAAATGACAAAGCAATGAAACTCGGTGAGAATAATTCCAAAGCCAAAAATGCACTTTTGAATGGTCTCAGTGATACGGTATTCACCAAAGTTGCACATTGTAAATCTGCTAAAGAGATTTGGGACAAGCTTCAAAATATTTATGAAGGAGATTCAAAATTCAAAGTAGCAAAGCTTCAAACTTACAGATGTCAGTTTGAACAACTAAAAATGAAGGAAGATGAAGATATCGCAGCCTACTTCTTACGATTCGATGAAATAGTGAATGCAATCATAGGATTGGGAGAAGAAATCGAAGAATCTGTAATTGTTCAAAAGGTACTAAGATCTCTTCCTATGTGATTCAACCCTAATATATCAGCACTAGAAGAAAGATTGGATCTAAACTCAATAATCATGGATGAATTGCATGGAATCTTCACAACATATGAGATGAGAAATGAACAAGAAAATCCAGATGTAAAAGAAACAACCTTCAAAGCATCTAAAAGATCAAAGCAAAAGAAAAATGAACAAGAAGAATATAGCAGCAACAACGACGTCTCGGAAGATGATGAAGAAGTGGTCAACTTCTTCAAAAGACTGAACAAAATAACCAACGGTAGGTATAGAGGTCATCTTCCTTTAATTTGTTTTAATTGTGATGGTATTGGTCATTTTTCTAGCAAATTTCCTCATAAGAAAAAGAGAAATGATGAAGGTTACTCAAAAGACAAACAAACATATAAAGGTAAAAGAACTACAAATAAAGTTTTCAAGAAAAGCTTTTGCACCAAAGAAGACATCTCATCATCAGATGAAGATAAAGTCAGTGACAGTGAAACACGGAGAGTTCTATTCATGGCAATAAAAGACATTGATAGAGAAGACTCCGAAGAAGAATATGAAGAAGCATATGAAGAAGAAATTGAAGAAGTAGAAGTTGCCTTCCGAGAAGAATTAATGAGTGCCATAGAAGTTATCAGAAGAGAAAAGAATAAAAACAAGAAACAACAAGCAGAACTAGATAAGAAAATAGACACTCAAGAACTAGAACAAATGATCACAAAATTGAAGGTTCAAATAGAAGAAGATAAAAGAATTGAAGAAGCACTCAAAGAATAGTTAGAAGGAAAGGACAGGATCATTGGAAACATGGAAGCAGAGATTGTCACACTAAGAAAGGATATTCAAAAGAAAAATATGTAGAATAGCTCAAAAGTTCTGGATGACATTATCAGCAGTCAAAAATCTCATCTTGACAAGTTTGGGCTTGGATACAATCAGATAGAAAATGGATCAAGCTCCAAAACAACAGAGCAAGAAACAAATCCAAAAATCTTTGCAGAAACAATCAAAGGGGATAAAAAGATATACAAGGAAGATTACAGAAACACTCCTCCACCGAGAAGATTCAGATTTCAAAATCAACAACAGATAGACATGCCTCAAGAAGAAGAATGATTCATAAGAGCACCACCTTTCAGAATATCTTCAACTACCAGGTATCAAACTATGTGTTTTGGTTTATGTTATGCATGTAATAATTTTGGACATAAAGCTGTAAATTGCAGAGCTAACAACAGGAACAATAACTACTTTGAGAGCCATACACAAAAGGGTTATTCAAGAATACCTAGTGAAACACAGAGAAGAAGTTACAACAGGTTTGAATCTTTGAGCACTGAAGTGGAATGTTACAAATGTAACAATTTTGTACACATGGCCAAAATTTGCAGAATGACAGTCCCTCCTAAAGAACATCAACATAGTCACAAACAAGAACCTCAAAAAAAACATGGATAAGAAATCAAGATCGGTATAGCAATGAAGAATGCACAATCGTTCTACAAGATAAACAAAAGAAACGTGGTTGGTATGTTGGCAGTGGATGTTCAAAACACATGACAGGTGATAGAGACAAGTTTCTTACATTACAAAAGGAAAGAGATGGATCAGTCTCCTTCGAAAATGATGATTCAGCCAAAATCATTGGAAAAGGCACAGTCTGGATTGGGAACAAGAATGAAAAGGCAGAAAATGTTCTACTAGTAGAAGATATGAAACATAATCTTTTAAGTGTGAGAAAAATGTGTGACCAAGGTCATAAATTTACTTTCGACTCACAAAAGTGTGAGATAAGAAAAGAAGGTTCAAGGAAATTGGTCGCTACAGCTGCAAGAACTTCAAACAACATATATGTGTTAAGCGAAATTGGAAATGAAAAGTGTCGTCTAGGAAAGGAAGATGAAAGTTGGCTATGGCACAGAAGAATGTCACAAACAAGAACCCCAAAAAATGACATGGATAAGAAATCAAGATCAGATAGCAATGAAGAATGCACAATCGCTCTACAAGATAAACAAAAGAAACGTAATTGGTATGTTGACAGTGGATATACAAAACACATGACAGGTGATAGAGGAAAATTTTCATATTTGTGTTGAAATAGATGGATCAGTAGCCTTCGAAAATGATGATTCAACAAAATCATTGGAAAAGGCACTGATTGGGAACAAGAATGAAAGGCGAAAATGTTCCCACTAGTAGAAGATATGAAACATAATCTTTTAAGTGGAGAAAAATGTGACCGTCATAAATTTACTTTTGATTTACAAAAAGTGTGAGATAAGAAAAGAAGGTTCAAGGAAATTCACGCTACCTAAGAACTCAAACAACATATATGTGTTAAGCTAAATTGAAAATGAAAAGTGTTTGTCTAGGAAAGGAAGATGAAAGTTGGCTACGGCAAAGAAGAATGGGTCACATTGAATTTTGATAACCTTGTTAAAGTCAGGAAAAGAGAAGCAGCCAAAGAAATTCTCGCATCAAATAAACTAACACTTTATTATGCTAGCATTGCCAACAAGGAAAGTAGACAAAGACCGTGTTCAAATCAAAGAATATTCAACAACAAACCACTAGAAATTGTGTATATTGATCTAGCTGGATCCAACTACAACAAAAGGCTTTAAAAGGTGAGGAGATACTTTATGTTATTATTGATGATTATACAAGAATGACTGCAGTTTTGTTTCTTAAGAACAAGTCAGAAGCTTTTGAAAACTTCAAGATCTACAAGGAAATGGTTAAATGAGATAGATTCAAGAATCACCGCTTAAGATCTAATAATGGAGGAGAATTCACCCTCAAAAGAATCTCTCTTATGGACTACTGCAACCACCATGGAATAAAAAGACAATTCTTCGCTTCACTAGGACACCTCAACAGAAATGGAGTTGTTGAAAGAAAGAACATAACAAATCAATAAAATTGCCCGAACAATGATAATGGATTTTCAAAAGTTGATGACATTTTGACACGTGACAGTACATAGCAAATTACATTCAAAATAGGAGTAATGCCTAGAAACAAAATCGAGCAAACTCTCTACGAGCCATGGAAAGGAATACCAACAAATGCGAAACACTCCCTTTAGAGTTTTTTTGGAAGCAAATGCCACATCAAAAAAGAAGAAGATGGCGATCGGGAAAGTTTGACTCTCGTGGTGGATAAATGAATACCTGTTGGTTACCTGCCATGAAATCATACAAGTTTTACAATCCAATATTAAACAAAGTTGTGGAAACATCAACTTAACAATTGATGAAACAAGAAGACCTGAATCAAATGAAGAAAACAAATCAATGGAACAATCCTTTCAAGAAGAAGATGAAAAGAAGTAAAAGAGGAAGATGAAGATGAAGAGGAATCTGACGGCTTAAGAGTAAGTTCAACAAGTATCTCCAAAGACACCTAGAAAATGAGTACATAAGAATCATCCTTCGTGACGATTATTGTTCAAAGATGCAGATTATGACTAGAAGAAAATCCGCTCACCAAATCAAACACTAACTCCAACACCTTCCATCTACACTGGAACCAAACCCGCTTTGAAGAAGCCATGACGAATTCCGGGAATAAGGCCATGGATGAAGAACTGGATCTAGAGAAAATGACACTTGGGAATTGGTCCAAGACCAAAGAATAAGAACGTGATCGACACAAAACGGGTTTCTCGTGAATAAACTGAACGAAGATGGACAAAGCCACAAGGAACAAAGCCAGATTGGCATGTGCTGATGTTTATCAGGGAATCGACTTTGAAGAGACATTTTCCCTAGCTGCCAGAATTTGAAGCAACTGGTTTGGTTTCTTAGCTTTATGCACGTTCAAAAACGTTAAAGTACATCGCATGGACGAAATCGCTTTTATGAATCGAACCTGAAGAAAATAGGTTTACACTGAACAACCGCATGATTCAAATAACGAGAACCACGCATGTAAATTAAAGAAGACCTTGTGTGATCTAAAACAGGCCCATAGAGCATGGTACTCCGTGACCTGATAAGCATCTACAATAAGGTGGTCTCGTAGCGAATCTTTACCCAACCTCTACACCGGCTACAAGTCAAGGTAATATCTTTATTAACTGAAGCTCATGTTGATGATAATATCTTTGGTAGTGATGATGACAAGTTAAACCAAAATTTGCAAAAGACATGCGTAATGAATTTGAAATGTCGTTACCCTGAGAACTATCCTTCTTCTAGGACTTCAGACACGCCAAAGAAACCAAGGAATTTTATTTATCAAACCAAGTATATCAAAGAAATGCTAAAGAGGTTCTAATGGAAGATTGCAAAACCAGCTTGTAACTTGAGCAAAGATGATGATTCAAGTTCATGTGATCGTGAGGCAATACACGTCAATGATTGGCAACTTACTATATGTGACAAAATCCGCACTGCATGTAATGCAGCTGATAGGTGGCAACAATTCTCAAGCAAAGCATCCAAAGGAATCACATGTATTAGCAAAGAAGAGGGATCTTCGACATCTCTATAGGAACAAAAGAGTTTGGATTATAGATCCAAAAGGAAAAGATCTATCACTTATTGCCTACACAGATGTAGATTGGGCAAAAGCTGTATTGATGATCTATCAAGCAATTCAAAGGAAGCAATTCTTCTACTTATGAGGTTTGGTATCATGGCTAAGAAAGAAACAATCATTAGTATCTCTATCTACAAACGAGCCAGAGTATATTGCAGCAAAAACATGTTGTATAGAGGTTCTTGGATGAAACAAACTTTCACATATATACAAAGCTGAGTAGGATGAACCCATTCCAATATATTATGATAATACAAGTGCCATCAAGATCTCAAAAACCTGGTGGATGCACTCCAAGATTCAAGACGATTCCAATCAAGTATCACTTTCTACCTGAACAAAGTTTAAAAGAACATCGAAGTCGTAGGCATAAGCACAAAACAAGTGGGCGTGCATCTTTATGTTCACTTCCACCTGAAGCCTTAATATCTTCGCCAAAGACTTGAGTTATTTCTACCCAAAATGAATGTTTTTGAATGCTTATTGAATAAGCTTAGACATTCTATATGTCTTAGATGTACATGAGGAAGCACCATAAGAGGACAAGCCAATCAAGGGGAGCAATCCCAGATGGAAATACCTTGCTATTGAGACACAAAGGGGGAGAGATTTATCAGATGAGGACAAAGGCATGGTCTTAAGGGGAGAGAGATTTATTAGATGCAAGAGGACAGAGGCATGGTTCCAAGGGGGAGCATGAGCATACACTGCATTGACAGAATGTGAGGTTGCCATCAATGACAAAGGGGAGATTGTTGATTAAGGTTATTGTCATTGATGTCAACCTTGAAGAAAGCCCCTAGAGAAAGATTTGGGTAATGGACCCACATTGTTTGATGTAAATATGACTCATTATTGTTTTTCATGGTTAATAAGAAGTACATATGGATGAACCCAAACCTGGTCCCCTTATGGTGAAAGCCCTCACTCTGCAAGACGCTTCCTATGAGTAAGAGAACCCATGCTTTAATCAAGTGGGAATAATGAGATGAAGGATAGTGAATTTATCAAGGAAACCATCCTAGATGGATAGTTCTTAATACTTACTTCTGGTGGTATGTGGAATGTCACATAAGTCCCTCACGGTTTAAGAGTTATGGCTCATCGGGTTGAGGACCCCCATAGTCATCTAGAAGCCCCAAAAGGTCAGTGAAGTCAAAGTGGTTTAAGAGTTTTTAAAGGATAAATAATAAAGTGTAGTGACGAGTGTATTTAATTCAAATTGAATACAAAATAAATCATTTCACACACTTTAATGGAGAAATGAAGTGCTTAACCCTAAAATAAGGAAAAGCCTGGCCAAGGACCTAGAAGATGTTTTTAAGGAAGCTACTTGAGAGTATAAATAAGAGGCAAGGCTCTCATTTAACACACACTTGAGCATTGAATATCTATAGGTGTCTAAGGTAAACAAAAGATATCTAATCCGAATTTATGAAGCTGAAAAAGAATGTTGAAATGCAAGGAAGGATAACCATTTGATGGTGTTTAAGGTATGTTATTTCATGTGTCATCTCACCATTTTGCTATAACTATTTTTCTATAATGTTTCAGACCTTTAAAACCATATTCCATTGAGAAAAACATATGCAAGTATCTATGGTAAAAATTCATCTTGTGGGTTTGTATTTTTGGAATTACACTGCGTGGAAAATAGGGTTTGTGGCTATCTCAAACTAGTCAAAAAATGTGTTTCGGGTAAAACGTCACAACTTATTCATAACATATGTAATTTAGTGAGACTAAATGTTTTGGTTGGGGTACAGTCTATAGTATGCTTTGTAACATTTTTAGATCAGTTAAACAAATATTCAAAGCAGGTGGCATGCCTCTACAAGGTTGCTCTCTGGGACAATGGGACCAAAGCAAGGCATGCCATTTTGCTATAACTCATTTTCTAAGAGGTTTCAAGTAGTGACACTTGAGGAATTGCAGAAACACATTGAAGAACATTGGGGTATCAGTTTCAAATCTTTATACATTACAAGTACAAAGTTATGATTACTTCCAATCAGGGTTGTTGGACTAATCCAAAACTAGGCATGGAGACTAAAGAAAAGTTTGATGAAAATGCTAGTCTCTTTGTTGTTGTGCTGCTAGTTATTTGTGAAATATGATCATATAAACAAAGTCTATTACAGAGCTACAAATCAGATTTGGATGTACGAAATTGATGAGGCCTTTGGTTGAGGTACATGTATGAGTACATTGGCTGAGAGACAAGTAGTTGATGAGTTGGCACATACACGAGGTGTGGTAGTTGATGATGTTGCTACATATTGATGAGTCATGAAGTTGATGAGTATAGCTGGGACACATGATTGGTACATACTTGGTACATGGTTGGATGCACTTGTTTATGGTACAAGTTGATTACAAGTTATTTTGCATAGTTGTGTTAGTGCTCAAAATGTACTGGTAATTTTAGCACTTTTCATCCAATTTAGGCTAGATTTTCCATATTTTTCGATCTTTAACCAGTGTCATGATCTCCAACTATTTCCAGATATTTTTAACAAGCTCAAATTGATTACGTTTGCCCAAAGAATCCTATGACTCTACCTTCTGATCTGCATTCCCAAAACTCTATTATTAGAGCCTAAAACCCTAGTTTTATGCCTCTTTAGATTTGCAAATAAAATATATATTGTTATTTTGCTATTTTAACCAAAATATGGTGTGTGCTTTAAGTGTCCTAAACTTATTCAAATTCAAGCCACAAAACAAAGCCACAGATTAAGCTGAGTCATATCAATGCCTATGTTTACAAGACAACACACAACAAAGCAAATGTTGAGATACAATTTTCATGCCCCTCAAGATGTTCATTAAAGGCCAGATCATAAGCATTGGGCCCAAGTGAAATAATGAATTGATCATTATCTACTACATAGGTCATACTTCTGGAACTCATTTGAATCGTCCAGTCACCCTGGTTTTTGCGACTGTGCGAAGATTTCCATTCATTCATGTTCCAGCGTTCATAGGAGCTTAACTTGTTGGATCTACCTGTGATGGATTTGTCCTATGTTTGATGTTTGGAAAAGTGGTAAACATGGGAGCCACAGCGTCTATAGGCCTAGACATATAATCACCCATGATGTTTGTTTTTGGTAAAGGTCCACCGATACAAGAACTATAGGTGAATTGGCAGGATCGGTAGTTGGATCGACCATTGGCCCAAATGTAATCATATCTGGGCCAATTTGAGGAACTTCAATGAATCAAGCAAGGAAAATAGGTTATGCGTTGTCCGGAAATACATATACAAGCCATTGGATATATATAATTGCACCTGTACTCTGTGTTTTATTGGGTGCGTGGTCTTATTATATGATTCACTTGAATGACAAGCTTGTTAGAGAGATTACCAAGACTGGATCTTTCCTTAAGAGCCTGCGCTCGAACCCCAACAACAGAGTGATTTTTAGTAATTTGAAATACATAAGTGCTAAACAAAATTGGAAATGATGAAGTTTCTTTCATTTGGGATTCAATCGTGATCACGATAGCTCTGTTGGGCAAACAGAGTTTTAGTAGTTGACAGAGTTTTTGTTTTCTATGATGACATTATTGCATCTATTTCAGATCCATCTAGGTAGACGGACACAATAGTCAATATGAATCTCATAGTCGATCTAAAAACTCCAGGTAGAGAATTATAAGAAACATCGATAGTAAACATATGGTAATATTATGCCCCTTTATGGTGGGAGATTATGTTATATATGGTCATGTCCTTGGAATGGTTCTTGTCTGTTGTTGGGTATAGGTTTTTGTGGTTTCCTTTCATCCCCCAAAAAAATTTACGGTGAATTTTTCCACCTATCATCACAGGGACTTACATTATATTGATAGCCACTGGCTTCGAAAATTGGGGAGGTGGTTCATATTGTGTTAGTCAGGCGCTAACATCCAAAACATTGTGCACGGGAAATGGTGATGTGAAACTTCTGTTTGGGCATAAGTATTATGAGGGACTTGGTTTTGTAGTCTTCTTCACACTTGTGTTGGTAGAAATATTTGGATCTCCACATATGCGTAACATTCAGATTATAATAGGATTGGCTATTAGCATGCTCGTGGCCTCTATAGTACATATCACTCGTTGTGAGGATAATTGCTTCTAATACAATGTTTATTGTCATTCCAGAGGGTCCAAGACCATCAATGTGTAATCGACCTCACTTTGAGGGTCATTCCTTATCTTTTGTAAATCGGTTTTGACTTTCTATTCCTAGTATATTCCATCCATTCTTTAGGATCTGAAAATTGTATTGTAGAGCTATAAAGATCAAGATATGGAGAACCAAAGGGTTCAATATTGGATACATTTTACATCAAGTATAGACTCTTTACTGATAATAGAATCAATGCCTTCTTGCCTTCAATATCTAATTATGTGATGCATCTTATCACTGCACTTTGACTCAATTTAGCCTGCCTTTAAGAACTCCAAAATCTTCCAGGCATTTAGCCCATGAATTTGAATTAAAGGATCTCTACTATCTATCTTGTATGACCCCGCATGTTAATGTACTTGGTTATCTAGATTAGTGTTATTCATACCCTTTTCAATTACTCTGTCTGGTCATTGATTTCTAAAAGCATTGTCCTATTCGAATACATGATAAGTTGTTCTCCTCATTAGCTATTGAGTTATCCCATTGAGTTCCAAGAATACCAAATTTACCATATTCTGAGTTACCAAGCATCTTTGGCATACAACCCCTGTGTGCAAGAGTTTCTTGAGATATAAATAAATTGGCATCATTGTCGGGAGAGGAGTTTGAAGCTCAAATTTTCCTTGGGAGACAACAATATCCAACTTTGATTATAGGCAAAGTCTGGACATATTCGTTGTAATCATCTATCCGGTGACTTTTAAGGAAGAACTAATTCAAGCATGCACTCCACAAATATTCAAATTTCAAAAGCTGTCATTTTGGCTTGACAGGTTTGCAACTTCCTCAATTTTTCTTCAGCCTCGGTTTCCTACATCCAGTACCTGATATGTCGGTATGGGGAGATTTTCTGCCTATCCTCAAAGAGAGCAAAGAAGACAATCATGCAAAACACCTCCTCAAGTTTCATGAGGGCATGGATCTATTAGATCTACAGGATGAAGATGTTCATATAAAGATGTTCAAATTTTCTAATATGGCAGGATGCACGCCGCTGGTATTTTTCTTTACCTCCAAGTATTTCATCATTGAAAGATTTTCACAGAGCATTCACTAAGCATTGCAAAAGGTATTTTTCATATGAGTTTTCTACTTGATAATTGTTGTGATGAATAAGAATTACATTATACTAAGATAACATAGAAAGAGCTTTCCCTCATAATATACAACAACCTTTTAATGATCTTCAAGATGTTGTGGTTTCCCATCAACATGAACTACAATGGATAATAAAGAAACCAATGCCTCTCTTTACCATCCTTAAGTTTGATTGTTATGAATTCGAAGAGCTGGTTCCTTTAGATACACAAAGAGATGATCATGAATGTATACAATAAAATGGCTCCAACAATGATAATGGATTAAAAGTTGACGGATATTTTTTGGACACGTGCAGTACATACAACAATTCACAATCAAAAAAGAGTAATGCCTTAAACAAACTCGATAAAGCTCTCTACCTAGCTATGGAGAGGAGGACCAACAAATGTGAAGGACTTAAGAGTTTTTTGGAAGAAATGCTACATCAAAAGAGAAGATGGCAGAATGGGAAATTTTGACTCCTCGTAGATAAAGGAATAATTTGTTGGTTACTCAGGCACAAGGAAATCATACAAGTGTTAATAATCTAAGATTAAATAAAGTTATGGAAAACATCAACGTAATAATTGATGAAACAGAAAGACTAGAATCAAAGGAAGAAGAAAAACAAATCAATGGAACTTTTGAAGAAGATGAAAAGAAGTAAAAGAGGAAGATGAAGATGAAGAGAATTCTGGATGTAGAAGAGTAGGTTCAGCAAGTATCTCCAAAGACACCTAGAACGAAGTACGTATAAGAATCATCCTTCAGATCGATTATTGGAAACAAAGATGCAGTGATATGACTAGAAGAAAAAACTGCTCACCAAAAATAAACACACCTAACAATCTTATTCACAATTGAACCAAACTGCTTTTGAAGAAGCCAAAGAAGGATATGAATTTCTTTGAATAAGGCCATGATGAAGAATTGATCAAATAGAGAAAAAATGACACTTGGTAATTGGTTCCAAGACCAAAGAATAAGAATGTGGACTCCATAAAAAATGGGTTTTCGTGAATAAATTGAATGAAGATGGACAAGCTACAAGGAACAAAGCTAGATTGGTATGTAAAAGGATATGCACGATTGAGGAAATCGACTTTGAAGAGACATTTTCCCAAATTTCCAGAATGGAAGCAAACTGGCTTAGCTTTGTTTATGCATGGTCTAAAAATGTTAAAGTATATCATGGACGAAAATCAGTTTTTCTCAATGGGAACCAGCTAGTTATTTTACATTGAACAACCGTAAGGATTTCTGTCAGAGAACACGCACTATGTGTGTAACTAAAGAAGACCTTGCATGGTCTAAAATAGGCTCCTAGAGCATGGTACTCCGTGACTGATAAGTATCCGCAATAGGTAGGGTTCATAATAGGAAGTGCAGACATCAACCTCACATCAAGGTAAGTCAAGGTAATATTTTATTAATTGAAGTTTATGTTGATGACATATTTTTGGTAGTGATGATGACAAAGTTAAACCAAAATTTGAAAAAGACATGCGTAATGAATTTGAAATGTCGCTACTTTGAGAACTATCCTTCTTCCTGACTCGACACGCCAAAAGCAACCAAGGAATTTTATTTATCAAACCAAGTATATGAAAGAAATGCTAAAGAGGTTCTGAATGGAAGATTGCAAACCAGCTTGTAAGTTGAGCAAAGATGATGATTCAAGTCTATAGATCGAGGCAATACAAGTCACTGATTGGTAACTTACTATATGTGACAAAATCCGCACTGCATGTAATGCGGTGCTGCTTGGATAGGTGGCACGATTTCAAGCAAAGCCAAAGGAATCACATGGCCAGCAGAAGAGGATATTCATATGTCTCAAAGGTACATAAGAGTTTGATTATGGTATCCAAAGGAAAAGATCTATCACCTATTGCCCACACAGATGCAGATTTAAGTAAAGTTGTATTGATGATGAAGCACCAGTGGAGCATTTCTCTACTTAGGTGAGTGTTTGGTATCATGGCTAAGAAAGAAACAATCATTAGTATCTCAATCTACAAACAGGTAAGAAAGTATATTGCAAGATCACAAGTTGCATTGCAGGTTTTTTGGATGAACAAACTTTGACATATATACAAGAGCATGATGAGCCCACCCATTCCATTATATTGTGATAATACAAGTACCATCATTATCTCAAAAAAACCCGTGATGCACTCCAAGATGAAACACATTCCACCAAGTATCACTTTCTATGAGAACAGTTTGCATAAAAGAACATCAGAAAGTCGGTATGTGGGCACAAAAAACAAGTGGGCGTATATCTTTACAAAACCACTTCCACCTGGAACCTTTGAATATTCGGCTTCAAAGACTTGGAGTTATTTCTCACTCCAAATGAATGTTTTTTGAATGCTTATTGAATGTTTATCTTATATGTCTTAGATGTACATGAGGAATCACCATAAGAGGACAAGCCATTCACTAGGGAGAAACCCCAGATGAAAGATACCTGCCATTGATGACAAAGGGGAGAGATTTATCGCATGTAGAGGACAAAGGCATGGTTCTGGGAGCGATTTATAAGATGCACAGGATAGAGCGGCCCAAGGGGAGCATGAGTGTTATGATTTCAGTATTGCATCGAGTGTTGCCATCAATGCCAAAGGGGATATTGTTGATTAAGGCTGGTTGTCATTGATGTCAACCCTTGGAAGAAGCCCCCGAGAAAAAAGATTTCTAATGGGCCCAATATTGTTTGATATGAATCATTATTGTTTTTCATGGTTAATAAGAAGTAAATATGGATTAACTCCAAAGGGTCCCCCTTATGGTGAAAAGTTTCTCCCCACTTGTGAAGACGCTTTGTATGAGTAAGAGAACCCATGCTTAATTGTGGAATAAATGAGATGAAGGATAGTGAATTTATCAAGGAAACTATCCCAGATGGATAGTTCTTTGTCATGTCATTTCCGTGGTATGTGTATGTCACAAGCATAGCTCCCTCACTAGCTTAGGGAGTTATGGCTTTTTGAAGTTGGAGGACTCCCATATGTCATCTAGAAGCCCCAAAAGGTCAAAGTAGTCAAAGTGGCTTAAGAGTTTTAAAGGATACAAATAATAAAGCGAAGTGGACGAAAGGTATTATAATTCAAATTGACTACAAAATAAATTATTTCAATAATAATTTTAATGGAGAAATTAGAAGTGGGTTAACTCTAAAATAAGGAAAAGCTCCACCAAGTGACCCAGAAGATGTTTTTAAGGAGGCTATTTGAGAGTATAAATAAGAGGCAAGGTTCTTCATTTAACACACACTTGAGCATATTGAATATCTATATGTGTTTAAGGTAACCACGATATCTAAATCAGAATTCATTGAAGTCGAAAAAGAAGGTTGAAAATGCAAGGAAGGATAGTTCCATTTTTCTAAGGTATATATTTGCTGTGTCATCTCATTGTCATTTTTGCTATAACTGTTTTTCTATAATGATTCAGGACCTTGGAAATTGTTATTCCATTGAGAAAACATATCTGGCATTCATGGTAAAAAAAATCCTCAGCTTGTATCGTTGTATTTTGGTATGCTGCACTGGGTGGAAAATAGGGTTTGTGGCTATTCCTAAACCTAGTCGTTGTGTTTTGGGTAAAACGTCATAACTTATTCATAATACATCAAAATTCAGTGAAACCAAATGTTTTGGTTGTAGTACATTCTATAGTATGTTTTGTAACATTTTAGATCATTTAAACAAATATTCCGCAGGGAACGCTTCTGTTGCTCTCTAGAATAAGCCGGTAATTCAGCAAGGTATGTCATTTTGGTATAACTCATTTTATGAGAGGGTTTCCAAGAAGTGAAACTTGGAGGAATTGTATGAAACACATTGAAGAACATTGTGTATCAACAGTTTCAAATCTTTATACATTACAAGTACAAATTTATGATTACTTCCAGTCAGGGTTCTTGACTAACCCAAAACTAGGCATTTGAGACTAAAGAAAGTTTGATGAAAATGCTATTTTTTTTTTTTTTTTTTTTTTTTTTTTTTATTTTTTTTAGGAATGTGATCATATAAAACAGTCTATTACATAGCTACAAATTAGATTTGGATGATGAAATGATGAGGGCCTTTGGCTGAGTACATGTTGAGTACATGGTTGATACGCAAGTAGTTGATGAGTTGGCAGTACATACATGAGGTGTATAGCTGATGATGTTGGTACACATTGATGAGTCATAGTTGATGAGTAGCTGACACATGATTGGTACATACTTGGTACATGGTTGGATGCACTTGTTTATGGTGCTTGATTACGTGTTATTTGGTACAGGTTGGTTAGCCAAAACAAATCGTGGTAATTTTAGCACTTTTCATCCAATTTAGGCTAGATTTTCCATATTTTTCGATCTTTAACCAGTGTCATGATCTCCAACTATTTCCAGATATTTTTGAGAAGCTCCCATTGATTTCTTTTGCCCAAAGACTCCTATGACTCTGCCTTCTGATCTGCATTCCCAAAGCTCTGTTATTAGAGCCTAAAACCTCAGTTTTATGCCTCTTAGATTTGCAAATAAAAATATATATTGTTATTTTGCTATTTTAACCAAAATATGGTGTGTGCTTTAAGTGTCCTAAACTTATTCAAATTCAAGCCACAAAACAAAGCCACAGATTAAGCTGAGTCATATCAATGCCTATGTTTACAAGACAACACACAACAAAGCAAATGTTGAGATACAATTTTCATGCCCCTCGAGATGTTCATTAAAGGCCAGATCATAAGCATTGGGCCCAAGTGAAATAATGAATTGATCATTATCTACTACATAGGTCATACTTCTGGAACTCATTTGAATCGTCCAGTCACCCTGGTTTTTGCGACTGTGCGGAGATTTCCATTCATTCATGTTCCAGCGTTCATAGGAGCTCAACTTGTTGGATCTACCTGTGATGGATTTGTCCTATGTTTGATGTTTGGAAAAGTGGTAAACATGGGAGCCACAGTGCCCATAGGCCCAGACATATAATCAATCTATTGATGTTTGTTGTTTTTGCAGTGTCCACTGATACAAGAACAATACAAGAACGATAGGTGAATTGGCAGGATCGATAGTTGGATCGACCATTGGCCCAAATGTAATCATATCTGGGCCAATTTGAGGAACTTCAATGAATCAAGCAAGGACAATAGGTTCTGCGTTGTCCAGAAATACATATACAAGCCATTGGATATATATAATTGCACCTGTACTCTGTGTTTTATTGGGTGC
>SNQJ01S0076914.1:48710-65360 GCA_010110895.2 Picea sitchensis | reverse complement strand
CGATTTTTTCCGAGGAGATGTTTTCAAGATATTTTGCCCCGATGCCGAGTTTTTCTTCTATGATTTTACTAGCTTAATGCATGCAAATACTGAAATAACTGAAATTGAAATGAAAGGAGCTAATCAAATAACGCACCATCCATAGAATGAACACAAGATGTCCCCTAGGAAAACCCATTATGGGAAAAACCTAGCTAGAAGGTGAGGTCTATGCTCTGCTTTTTTTTCTCAGTTATGAAATGCAAATACAAAGAAATGGGAACTCACTACGGATCTACCATGGACACTGTGGCCAGTATGGCTACTACAAGATCTTCTACTTCCTCCATTCTGCTTCAATATCCCACTCCTAGATGCTCTACTATGGAACAATAAACAATACGATAAGAATGGAACCCCTTCCTTTCCTAGCGGTCCACTATTTAACATGGTTTGATAGATGTCTAGGGTTAGGGTTAAGGTTTTCCTGTGTCTCAACCCCCAATTGGTGTTAGGATTTTTGACCCTCTATATTCTTCTTGAAAGTCCACACATGAGTAGCTCCACATGTGTGAATAATATGAGCTAATGTGGCATCCACAATTTTCTGATGTAGGTTGGTCATGGTAATTTTCCTTTTCTTTCTTATACATTATTACGCTTTAGCAAAGAAAGAAGGCCTTTCCTTTACCAAAGGGTCATGATGCATTGCATGCTATGTGACCTCTCAATGAATTCACTGCATTCCCTATCAACGAAAATTACATTTTACCTTATGCCTTGGACCAACCCTTATCATGCCTCGGGTCAACCCTTTCTTGTTTGATCCAAGGGGTCAAAGGTCGGTTCCTATGGGGTTACCCATATCATGGTGGTCAATAGGATAAGTCAACTTGTGGGAGGCATAGCTTTCGCATATGAACTTTGATCGGGGTGATCTTCACGTTGAGAGGCTCAAAACTTTGTTTGCAATTTTTTTACCACAAAAACGACCATTTAAGGTTTCAAATGGGCTCCAGAAGGGTCTGGACCCCAAATCACCAAAGTGGGACCTACCCCTAAAATGGACCCTACAAGCCAACAACTTCAATTTTTCCTCCCAGAAAGTACCAAAATAGATGACAAATTATAAAATGATCCATTTTGGAACAAGCAATGTTAAAAATCTCAACTTGGTGAACAACAATGCGAGGCTGGAGATTAAGAGTACAACTTCGTCTTGGCAGTGACTTAACGAATAAAAAAATAAAAACACAAATTTCTACTCAAAATTTTTTGTCCAAGTTTTGTTAAGTCAAACTCTTCGGGTCTAAAAAATGCCCAAGTTATTCAAGAGTCCTAGCAAAACTCACTAGTCTTTGCGGTTGGCAAGTTTTCGCTGTGCTGAGTGAACTTGATCTGGTTTTGTGTCCGAGTCAGGTGAGTTGCATGTGCAGGTCATCGTTGAGGAGTTTTGTGAATATGTCTAGGAATCATGCTAATTTTTTGAAGAACCATATGGTTACAGACAATCTAAACATATTTCATAAATTAATTGGTGAGAAAGTAGCAAATGGTTAAGATGGGTGAAATGAAAGGCATCCCATCTTCCTGAGAAATGACAGAAACTACCAAGATGTATAACTATAAGTTACCATGCCACCTATGCAACCAAAAATGATATACCAAACATTGTTTTATTTGTAGATGTATACAAAATGTTTCATGTTTTGATCTGATCTAAATTTTGGTGTTGGGGCAATCACTCCATATGGATTTCAACTACTTATAAGGGAATATTTACTAAATAATCTTCGATAATCAAATTTGTATAGTCAAGTGATAGAATACACGAAATGGAAAGTCATTGCTTGGATGGTTTTTTTTGGTTTAAGTAGTTAAAGAGGGAAACATCAATTACTTTTGGTTGTCAAGTGGTCAAAACATTTTACCGGTATTTCAAGTTTAGGAGGTACTCAGATAATTCTTTTATAAGAAATTAGTAGAATGTCACTGGAGATGACAAAATTGGAGACTACTGCTTTTCCGATTTATTTTCTGGTTCTTGTTAATCAATAACTTATTTAATCTTTGATGTAAATCCTAGTGCATTTGGACTGAATTCAATAGTAAGGCACTGTAGGGATGATTTTAGGGGCTAAATTTTGCTCCTGGGCTAATTTTCCAAGTTTTTTCCAAAAAAGAGATTCACTATTCTAAAAATTATTCATCCAAATTTTATAGGATAAATTTATTTTACCTTAAAAATAGCCAAAATTTTATACAAACTATATAAAATCCTTAGAAATTTGAATGTTTTTACAAAAATATCACCAAACATTTTATAGTTGGCATATGAAGGATTAGTAAGATTCGCTAAGGTTTCTACATTTTAAAATAAATTTCCATCCTTAAAATCATCCCTGCACTGTTTGGTGTGAATACATTGGTCCATAAACAATTGGATACATAACTGATAATAGGAGCCCAAACACAATATAATCCCAATGGTTGGTGGTATGAAAATTCACTTTTGTCCCCAAGCATGAGATCTTAATGGTAGTTGCTTTGGTTATTCACTACCATGAGTTTTTGTTAGTGGTGAGGATGAAACTTGAGAACTGCATCTCTGATGATTTGTACACTTTGTTGTTAGACCACAAGATCATTGATCATAGTGGAAGTGCTAAGTTCAATTTGACTGTAGTTTTAGCATTCAATGCAAATACAAGCCCCCAACACAACAGGAAGAAATCACCCAAGTATTCTCGGATAGAAATAATATACATCCATAATTCCTTCTTGTAGGCCTTTTTAGGTATTGCAGAACTAATGTCCAGATTTGCAATCCACAAAGTGGCACTAGCATATGCACTGCAAACACGCAAAGCCCTGTCTATGCCCTATAGTTTTCACTATGGATCTTCAACACCATAAATCTACACACTTACTCATGTGAAACATTGACTTGCTCCCAGTGACAGAGGGCATGTATGACAAGACACATGGTGATGACAACAATGTATAGGAAGCTCAGAGACCCACAACTCCTTGTGGAAAGCTTCCTTCATTCTCAATGCGATCTCAAATGGTAGGAAACGCTAACTCACCTCTACTACTAATAACTCTTATTTGTTCCATTCTTGTTGATTCATCATAGTGATGATGAGCACATATGCATGACCAATGTGCATAATCACTAAAATGGTTTGCACCTTGAATTGTACTTATAGTATTGGAGACATCCAAACCTGATTTGTTTGAAGGACACAAAACGTTAAAGTTTAGGTAAATGTTGACATCCCACATTTCAAAGGCATGATTGATGTAGAAGCCTTTGATGGATGACTGCAAAAGATTAAGACTTAATCATTAACCACTTCACCACATAGGAGAAGATGGGTCTTGCAACATTGAAAATGGCACYTGCCACACTCTACTTGTGGGGATACACTACCAACAATACGAGGACAAGGGRGAGAGTTCATGGAAGCATTTGATAATGAGTTTTACCCACTCAAGCATTAATATGACTAGTACATGAAATCGTAGTAATTGCAACAACATGATCAAACCTATGCAACACTATACCAATGAATTTTGTTGCTTCATGGCGYTGTTGGATATTCATGAATCTTACACTAAGTTCTTGAAGTATTGAAGCATCACACACCCTTATATTTGAAGTAAGATGGAGTTCTTGAGTGTTCATAGTCTTGGGGATACTTATCAGTTTGTGGTCAATCTTGAAGAGAAATTCCATAACAAGAATTGTGCTAAGGATGATTTTGCAAATCATGAAGAAAGGACTCTAATGCCTCACCTTTTGTAAATTAGAATCAATGTAGTTCTGAACACAAAGATGGAATTGTGCAAGACTAGTGCTTGTAATCTTAGAACAAGGGATGGCATCATGATTGTAGTGAGAGATAAAGGTTGTAGAACCAACTAGGCAAAAGCTTCCATAAGTGTTCCATACATTCCGACAAGGTACATTGCGTTTGCAAAACTTTGTTAAGTGCAAAATCAATTGGCAAGTGGCAGACTTTGAGCTAGAAGTCGTAGGTTTTGAAGTACTCACCTTGCAGGCAAAACACACACTTGTTAAATCTAGAAGATGCGTGACTTTTCTGTTCTCAAATGTGGGTAATAGGCAACCCCCCACTTCATGATGGAGTAAATTAATAAGTGGACAAACTCAACTCTTTTCCAGTGAAAATTCTCCCCCAAATTTGGTAGGAATTTCTCTAGAAGTCATAGTTCCCTATGATTGATGGGATCTTTGACTATGGAACTTTTCCCATAGGGGTTTTCGCCCATTTTAAGATGATCGAGATCATTGGAATTAAAAAAAAATGAGAATTGAAAAGGAAATGGTTCACTAGAAAGGACGAGTCTGTCTACTTATTTATTCACTTCTTTCATCACGGGGAATGGTAATAAAAAATAAGTCAACCACCGATGATGCAGTCAAAACACTTGACTTGGCCAACATCCAATATTTGCAATGGTTTGCACCAAGGCAAAGCACTACATGTTACACAATAATGCAGATTTGAATATGCTATCAAACTCTTCAAGGATGGAATGCTTTATGATGTGACACCTTTGGACATTTTTGCAATTTATTATTGGACAAGCTATTTGTATGGAGGTGACACATGGCATTTATGAGTTTTGATGACAATACACTATCCTTGATATTGGAGGCATGGACCAAGCATCAACTAAACTTCCCCACTTTCTTACATTGTTTTGGCGCAAATTTTCCCTAAATCCAACAATTGCAATTCCAAGAATTTAAAAATGCATTCTTACCAACTTTACACTGTGATCAAAGGGTTTTCTGTGGTCTTTGAATCGACCTGTATCGTTAAAATTTCCATTTGAACAATGGATATATCAAATTTATTGATTTCTTGTTTGTTGGGTGTCGATGTAGGTGATAGAAAATGGAATGTTTTAGTTAACAATTAGATGACATTGATATTCAAGAACAACGCTATCACATGTTGGATTCCATTTTGAAGCTTAAGATCTCTTTGATTTATGTGAAGCTATTCCACAAACTTACTAATCATTCCCAAAAGTTTGTACTTGTGATGATACACCCATAAGTTGAGCACAGAACTGTGGTGCAAACCCAATTATTGTTCTTCTTGCACCCTACAATATAATTGACTTGACATGATTGTGGACTATATTGATGTTTTAAAGGAATCCACTAGGGTACCTTTGCATTGTCATGTTTAACATTCTATTGACTTAGTTCCAGAGGCACCATTTCCAACTAAATTCTTGCAGAATAATCTTGGAAAATGATGAGATTAAGAGGCCAATCTAAGATTTTCTAGAAAAAGGGTATATGGTATTGAGCTATTCTCTCTATCGAAGCCCCATAATGTCCTCACCTAATAAACATGGAACATGGCACATGCACACCAATTACTACTTATTGATTATTCTATTATTATTATTATTATTTTTGAAAAATGCCTTATATTTATGAAAAATGTTTACAAAAAACAATAAAAAAGGTGGAAGGGTATATACAATGGACATCACAACCTCTTCCTCAAATTACTAATATTGAAATAGAATAAAAAAGCTTTGTTGGATAAAAAAAATGGGCATCTTTGATAAGCAGGGTGCCCTTAACCAGGTGTTGATGGCAGATCTCATCCCTCTACATAGAACACAAGGTAGATAAAGGGTTGATCTCATGATTAAAAACAACCTTATGTTTGATTTTCCAAAGAATAAATAAGGTCGAGATTCATAGGCAATGCTACATCCCAAAGAATGCAGTACAAACCAAAGAGTGAAAACCTTGAAATGACACAAAATGCTAGTGAATACTACCTTAAAGCATCATTGGACACTATTCCTCAAGATAACATAGCAATATTTGACAAACTAACACTCCCAGAAAATATGTTTCACTATCTTCAAGTGATGGAAAATAGGACAAAGGCCATTTGACTGTCCACTCTTGGCCAACTAGGCCTTGGATAGAATCTCTTGATAGATAAGGAACTGAGCAAAAACTCTTAGTTTATAAGAAAACTAAACCAACCAAACACTATGAAGTCTATGCACTCATCTTGCAATTTTTTTTGACAAAATGGCTTTTAATGTAAAACATAAATTTCACCTCTTTGACCAGATGTTTTGAGTGTTTTAACCTTGTGAATTTCAACCTTAGAGTTGTTATGAAATAATGTATAAACAACAGAAAATATACAAGATTTCACTCTCTAACAACCCAGTCTTCTTGGCAATCTAAGGAGAAAAGATACCAAATTGTTCAGACAAGTTTTCAGCGTTGAGGGGAAACTTATACATAATCGAGATTTGAAAATTCACTTTTACAACAGTTATAACAACAACAAACCAATAGTTATACCAACAAAAAAACAACCCTTAAATTATTCAATAATGATGTTTAGTCATTCAACAAATTGTCCTTTTACTTATGTTAAATCATCAAGACATATATAGCTATAAATAATAAAACATGAAGAACATATATGGTTGAAAATCAAATATGGAAATTGCACAGATTTTGGACCTCTGAAAACTTCATTATTATGCTCAATATGAAGTTCATGTACATACCATAACCTTCTCTCAAGTCTAGTACTATCCACTAGCTCTCCAAAACCCTAGCTAGGGAAAAACATGAAAAACCACTAGCTCAACCAAGGAGCTCCAACATGCAATATGTTAGATTGTGAATCTCTAAACATTCATAAGGCTGAGTTCACCTTTTTATGGGTTTCCATCCTTATCTATTGACAAGGTGTTGTCATTATCCACTGATAAGTTATTGATGAGATCTAGATCTAGAGGTGGTCAAATACATGTACTATATATTGCTATCATTGGATGAATATATGTGTTGAATATGGCTTAAGAAAATTTTCGCCAAATTCTTATCTTGTGTTCTATTGCTTAACATGGTATCAAAGCTCTATAGTTCTTAGGCCCTAAATGCACCTATGAGAATTATCTATAGGAATTGAATTCTAAAATTTGATGAAAAAGCCATGGAGAGCTATGATGGATGATGATGTTGATATTATGGTAGATGCGGGAGGTATTTACCTCCACGTGTAAACTTGACGAGAATAGAATATTCCGGGAAACAAGAAGAAACCTTAATGAGTTGGATAATAACCCTAGAAGACAAGTCAGCTCAAGGGGATAATTTGTATTAGGTTATTAGCCTCCAAGAGAAGAAGTCGGCCATAAGAAATATTATATACTGAGTAAATAGGTACCCAGAATGAGAAGTCGGCCCAGATAGTTAGCCATAATTAGTATAAATACAGGAGGCCAGTCTTCATTCTGGCAGGCATTCTCAGAACTGCAGAGCTCACTTGTGCGCACTGCAGTTAGCTAGTTTGTGCGCAAGTTTGGAGGAGAGCTGTCATTGCAGCTGCTGCAGCTAGCAGATTGCGTTTTGGCTTGGACTATCTCTTGGTTATGGTTTGGACTATCTGATCAACTCTTGTTTGGTGCGCTGTCCTTGGAGAAAGGTGCGCCACCCTTTGTTTGGCTATCTAGCCTAGGGTTTGCTTCTAGAGTGATTCTCTGTCAAGGTTAAGGTGCTCAGAGGGTGGCTTCGGCCTATGGTTGGGTGACAATAGTGATATTGTCTATGGTAAAACGAGCACATCCATCATATTCTAATAGGTTATGGGCCCACACCTCCTTCATTCAGTCTAACCACTAGAAGGGAGCATAACCATAAGGATATTAAGCTCGTTGAGGAACTGCTGCTAGGTTTTCTAGCAGGAGCAGTCACCAAAGCACTGCTGCTAGGGTTACTAGTAGGTGCAGTTGCAGAAACCCTAATCCTCTCGTTGAGGCACCTTAAGTGAAGAGATTGACCTAATTTCCAGATAGACCAGTCCGCCCTAGCCTAGCGCATCTCTTGGTACTCTCAGCAAGCCAAGACGTCAAGTTTGAGTTTTTGGTCAAATCTAGGATTGACCAAGTCAAAGCAGCCATGATTTACTCTATGAAGTCAGAAAACAAGTTAGATGGAGCTTCTAACTTCAGAGCGTGGAAGACAAGGATTGACCTCATCCTTGCCAAGAATAAAGTGTTGGATATCGTGAAAGGAAAGATCGTGGAACTAGAGTTTGAAGAAGGAAAAGAGAAGGAACCGCATAACGTTGTAGTTATGGAGAAGTTCAAAGACGGTGACATCAATGCCATGAGTATCATAGTGGACTTTATAAAATACCACTTGATACCCTACATCTCCCATATTGACTCATCGAAGAAGATGTACGATGCCCTAACAAACCTCATCTCAGTCAGAAACATTGGATAAGTAATGAGTCTAAAGAATGAGCTCTGTGACATGAAGATGAATGATGATGACATCATAACATCATACTTTGTGAGAATATCTCAATTAAGATATCAACTACAAGCTATTGAAGAGATCATTTCATAGAAGGAATTGATAAACATAGTACTCAATGGTCTTCCCAAGACGTCGGATGCATTTGTCGCAAGCATGAACACAAGGAAGGAGTATCCTACATTTGAAGAACTTTAGACTTGCTGTGCTCAAGAAGAGTCAAGGATCAGTGCAAAAGAGAAACCCCAAAATAAGTACGATGATCAAGCCTTCACAACAAGGTTCAAGAATTTCAGGAACAAAAGGAAGTTTGGCTCTAGGAAGAAAATAAATCAAGAGAAAGATATGTCAAGGATACAATGCTTCAATTGTCAAAAGTATGGTCACTACAAGAATCATTGTCTCGAGTTAAAGAAAACGAAGGAAACACATGAAGCATCAGTTGCCGAAGAAAGGGAACCCTCAAAGAAAGCCAAGTAGGACAAAACAAACTTCTTCTTCTAAGAAAAGGTAACAATACTCTTCATAGTTCTTGTACATACCATGTTTTCGGTAGATATCTTGCATATCTATTTCTTAGAAGATAATATGTTCAAAGAGAAACTATACTTATGGAAGAACAACAAGATAAGGACTGCTATCACTATGACTATAAGACAAGCTACAAGATAAGCCAAAATTAGAAAGAAACCTAGAAGAAGTAAAGACAGAAAGAAGTCAACAATTAAGAGGAAATTGGAAAAATATTTGTAACACTATGCAGAAGGCAATAAGGATGAAGACGAAAGCATGGACTCTCCTAGATGGAGGGAGCCGATTATATATTACCAAAATAAGAGCAYGCATTCATACATGAAGCAAGGATTMGGAGGGAGCTAACCCTATGATCCATTGAAGATGATAAAGTATATCCATGGTAGCAGCCATGAAAAAMAATACGTGTTCAGTTTGACTTTAGAAGAAGTCTTCTTCGAAAAGAAGCCTTAAAGTATCCCTGGTTATCCATCCACATCCATGATCCTACAATAAAAGGAAGAAGCTGGAATCTTCAGAGCATGGAATCTATAGAAAACTCCATGGACCCAAGATTTAAAGAGAAACATGAGGAAGAACATGAAGATTCCAAAAAAGAAAGAGAAGCCAGAACAACCAGTCATTGTATCGAGAATCACAAGATTACCAGCCTGATATGAACTCACTAAAAGAAATCAAGCAGAGGTACTGAAAGTTGTGATGAGGAACAATGTATGAAAGACTTATGAATGTAAGCATTGCGAGATCCAGAACTAGAGGTTCTCCCAGATGGAGGGAGAAGACTATGATGATTACTTGTTCCAGTAAACCATACATATCTTTACATGAGCCATTATACATTCCGCAATATCCATAGGTTGGAATTGACATTAGATGAATGCAAAGACTATTCTCCAGAATAATTGAACAAAGCGCATATGTAGAGAAACCTCAATGCTTTGAGGTATACTAGAAAGAGACCCTTGTATGCAGATGGAAGAAGACAACTTGCTAGAGAACCTCCAATGAACAACAAAAGCGTGGTGAAGACTTTCTATAACAAAGATATTGTATCGGAACGATTACTCAAAAGATCAGGATGATGTATTGCCAGTGTATGACAAAGACCTCATGATGACAGAAGAAGTGCCACATATGTTACAATTTAAGCCTTGCCACGATGTTATGAGCTAGCAGGAAACAAAAGAGCTGAATTCAACTATGATATACTGTAATGATCAAAGTTATATGAATCCTTCAAAGAAAACCAATGTTCCAGAAAGACCGAAGTACATTGAGATCAAGCATTACATTCTCTGTGATGAAGTCCAAAAAAGAGAAGTGGTTCTCCAATATATATCTCCACAGATGAGCAAATAAACAAATATTTTGGTAAAGCTTCTATCCAAGATGAAAGAGTTTGCATATTCAAGCTGGAGCTCGTGGAGACGACTTCCTTATTGAAAAAGGAAGAGATGACTCCCAGGTTGGGAGGGAGCACTAATGTGTTATTGATTTATGGATAGTCATTTTTCAGTTCGAAAAATGGTCCAGGATGAGCAGTTCCTTTCCAATTCGGAAAGTGGGTTGAGATTTCTGACGGACAGGCATTTTCCAGTTCGGAAAATGGTCCAGATCGAACGATCATTTTCGTAATGAAAATGGTTTGATGGATTGCTGATGTACCATAGACAATGATTTCCCATTGTGGTTAACATGGGGAATGGTCTAGGATAATCTCTTTTCTTGATGGTCAATCAAGAAGATTGGTTCGCCTCGCCGGACAATCATTCTTTCGAAGTTCACAGTTGTGAGCAGTTTCGAAGAATGGTCTGTTTTGGAGGTTGGTGCAGGACAGTCATTTCCTTAGGAAATGGTCTGGACAGTCATTCCCTAGGGCAGATTCATTCTCTCCAGGTTGCACTTTGTTTAGTGTTGGAGGACTGGCCTAGATAGGTGAATGGTCTAGGTTCAACAATCAGGGACAGACATTCCCTAGGACAGACTCATTCTCTCCAGGTTGCACTTTGTTTAGTGCCGGAGGAATGGCCTAGGGTGGGGAATGGTCCAGGCTCAGAAATCGGGACAATTATTCTTCCTTCCTTGAGAAGAATAGTCCATATAGCTCATCATTGATGTTTGACTTTATGAGGGCAGATGCTCTTCCAGATCTCACAGATGTGAGTGGAAGAATGGCTCAGATGATTCCGTTTATATCATAACAATGTTTTCTATGCAGGTTGATATCAGATGATTTTTATGGAGACTGTATGTCTCTGGACAATAGATGTATTCTACTGTGGTGGATGTGTTCCACTGATTGTGATTATATTTCATTGATCAAGTATCTGTGTGCTACTTGGTGTGGTAGTGTACCACTGGATTGTAATTGTGTACTACTATCGATAGATACAATTGTGTTCTATTAAATGATATTGTTCCAATTGCCTTGAAGACTATAAGCAACGTTGGAAATGATTATCAACTAGATGGATGATCAATGGACATAAATTTCTCAGACGGAAAATAGTCTAGGACATCTATTCTTCTAGGACATATGTCCAGATTAGAAGAATGGTTTTTGTGTCACTCTATGGAGTGACTGACTTATCTAGCATCATGTTTGATTACTCAGATGGAGTATGGTTTCGATAGATAATGCAGTTGATGACATTGATAATGATGATGATGCTCATGATCTAATCTTGAGATAGTATGTACGACTATGATGATGCTACTAATTCAGGTATGTTTGTGCTCAAGACCATTGTCCTCAATACCTCCCTAGTTAGGAGGGAGTGTTGATAGTATGGTAGCCGCATGAGGTATTTACCTCCATGTGTAAACTTGACGAGAATAGAATATTCCGGGAAGCAAGAAGAAACCTTAATGAGTTGGATAATAACCCTAGAAGACAAGTCAAGTCAAGKGGATAATCTGCATTAGGTTATTAGCTTCGAAGAGAAGAARTCGGCCAGAAGAAATATTATATACTGAGTAAATAGGTACCCAGAATGAGAAGTCGGMCCAAACAGTTAGCCAGAATGCCCAAACAGTTAGCCAGAATTAGTATAAATACAGGAGGCTAGTCTTCATTCTGGCAGGCATTCTCAGAACTGCAGAGCTCACTTGTGCGCACCGCAGTTAGCCAGTTTGTGCGCAAGTTTGGAGGAGAGATGCCGTTGCAGCTGCTGCAGCTAGAAGATTATGTTTTGGCTTGGACTATCTCTTGGTTATGGTTTGGACTATCTAATCAACTCTTGTTTGGTGCACTATCCTTGGAGAAAGGCGTGCCACCCTTTGTTTGGCTATCTAGCCTAGGGTTTGCTTCCAGAGTGATTCTCTATCAAGGTTAAGGTGCTCGAAGGGTGGATTCGGCCTATGGTTGGGTGACAATAGTGATAGTCTATGGTAAAACAAGCACATCCATCATATTCTAACAGATGAGCCATGATAAAAATGCCAATGTTGTGAAGAAAAACAACTACACTAAATGAAATGATTGTTTGTAGATCAAGTGATGCTATGGATCGTTGATGGAAGAATGAACACGTTTCATCCATAGAAGACAAGAAGATAAAAGGCCGCAATTGTTTTCACTCAACAAAGACTTTCCATAGAGTATGGTTGTCACTTTAAATTGTTGGCAACACAAATCTCATTTTCTAAGCCTCCATGTAGGTATGAGAGATTCATAAGTTAAAAGCAACTGTGTAGTAAGCATCTCCATATTAGATAAGATATGTTAGTCCGAGTTTGTATTAGATCTATGGTGCAATTGAGAATTAGATCTATGATTTCCATTGTTTATTTTTAGATCTGTTCAAGGATCTGTCTCTAAATTCGCTTGATTTGAATATATAGGTTGTAGTGGTGGAGACATGATTCAATATTCATGTTTTAGTACAACCCTCATACTTCACTAGTTGGTTTCAATGCAACATGAGAGACTGTCACGGATTCGAAGTGACTTGCACACACAACGATCAACACATTCGGTCTGCAGTGAATGACATCCAGATTTGCAACCTTCAAGAAAGTAGTTGCCATTTCTACCAATGTAATTGCTCGTCTAATAGACCATAGTTCCAGTGCCCCAAAGCCCAAAGCCCAATTCTTTGAGCCACTAAGAGCAATAGCATGATCTGATTTTCCTCTACAACCTTTGATCCATGTGTCTTCGTCAATTTGCAACGTGATCTCCTTCACATTTGGCGAGCAACGTGATCTTCAGTGCACTCACATTTCTCCTCTGGACAACCATCTCCAACACATGCTCATAAGTGCCTTTTCATTTAATATAGTAAGTGTGCATTCTTTCAAGTAGTGCACCTTTGAAGTTGTGCACTTTCATATTTGGTTCATAAGCATCTCATAGTGCACATTCTTTTAATACTTACAAAGCAAGTGGGAGCATTATCTCCAAAAGTAGAAGAATTAACTCATAAAGTTTTGGTCGTGTACATATTATTTTTAATTCTCTAAAATCACGTGGAGGAGGACGTATTAAAAAAGTTAGCGGGGGTGCGAGGTAGGTCATAGATACTTGTGTGTACATATTATTTTTAATTCTCTAAAATCACGTGGAGTAGGAGGTAATAAAAAAGTTAGCATGAGTGCGGGTAGGTCATAGATACTTGTATTTTGCAAAATTTGAAATATAAATATATTGCAAAATTTCAAATATAAATATATCAAAGCTTTGTGCCATCATTAACATTAAGAACGTGGGACTTATAAGGGTTGATGTAATTTGAAGTGTTGGTATAAATTTGAAACCTTCACTAGTTGAAGGGGGTTTACTTTTTCACTATTGTAATTGAAGTATAGAACATCTTGTTCATTTTAAGGGGTTCTATTGTAATAACTTGGTAATTATTATTATTTGCCTTAAGGATTTGATTTATCTTGAAATTTGAATAAGGAGATCAACGACATTTATTTATTTATTTATGGGGGTGATATTGGTCTATATTACACAAGGTGATATTGGTCTATATTTGGGTTTCAAGTTAGTGCAAGCAAAAAGTGGTCATTGAATATTGTTTTCAATAATTTTTTTCTTAAAACATAGTTGAAGTGTTGTAAAAGTATTGTGAAGGAGAAAGCATGCTGAAGGTTTCGAATTGTATTTGGCCACATTATGGTCATTGAGGGTACTTGTCACGTCCCCAAAGGATTCCTACTCAAATATTGTGATCGTGCACCTCTTGAGAGAGTGTGACACCACGATGTTTCTCACTTGGTTGCTTGGAAACACCGATGATACTTTGTTCAGACTACATCTCTTCACCCAGAGCAGACCCATACTTCTTTCTAGGCTACGAGTGAGTCACACTCCTACTCTAGTGCAACTCACTTGTATACTTAGACAATCTTGTTAACAACTTAACATTCATTCATTTAAGCATACATCCAAGAAACGAAGAGAACACTTGCACAAAACAAACAACAGACACACAAATATAGTGTGGGTGACACAAAATGTGCCTAACACTGAACTAAGTCTTATTATTGCGAAACAATTACAATATGAACACTACTGATTCGGTTTACAACTTGGGCAGAGTCACAAGACTTGCCTCACCTCACCAAGACACTCATACACAGATTAGTCACAACAAGACTCGTTTGTTGTAAAACTTTTTCAACTCTTGTGGATCACCCCAAACATGCGTCCATCACAGACTCACCATCTCTTCTTTGTCACAAGACTTCACACAAACCTGCGGTTCTGCCTCATAGCTTCCTCACTCAGACTTGCGACAAGACTTACCCAAAATCATCCCAAAATAAGGTCTCTCAACTCTATCCATAGAATCACCTCAAGGCAACATAATTCCTCCCATGTGGAGTGAATTGGCTCCTTGAGGGAGCTCTCCCCTCTTCGTTTAAGTCTACCTCAGAATCATAGAGCTAATCTTGGTCTCCTTGTTGTGAAAATCTCCTTCCTTGGTTGCGTGCTCTTGTTCTCTTATATGGACTCCAAAGGTCACCATCGTGAATTGTCGTGTACTTTGGGTGTGTCGCACCCCTTTGCGAACCATCACGTCAAAATGAATTGTCGTGCCCCTTCGTGGATCTGGTGTGCGAAAACGAACCTGTGCGCCCATCAACCAACGTATCCCTTGGGACCAATGTGCCCCAACCTTGGTGCGCTCCTCATGCCGACGCCCCTTCTCTTGGTTGCTTCCGCTTAATGTTTTTCCCCATGCTTGGGCAACCCCCTTGGCACGTTTGCATGCCCAAGGTACCCACTTTCTCTACTAGTGCGACTCTTGGGTGCCAGAGCAACCCCAAGTTCTGTCTCCTTGAGGACTTGGGCGAGGGTCTCCGCGCCCTTATAGTCAAATACCTTACATCCTCCCCCACCTCAAGTCGTTGCTGTCCCTAACATCATTAACAAAATCTGCGATCTCTAAGTCTTCGCTTGAACTCATGCCCCCCATCACAACTAAGTCTGCTGGAAACCCCAAGTTTCCAACTCGCACTGCAATCATCCGCGACTTGTGCAACCATCCACACTATCCAAAGTTGTGTGCAACCAATCTGTCCACAATTTTGGAATGACATCTCTTCCCCAACTTTGTCTATAATGTATAAGCTTCCCCCTTTCTTGCTACGACGATCACACTCTGTGATGTTGCTGCTGCCTCAACTGCTGCTGCAACCTCATGAAAAATGTGTAAGTGTTGAACTCTTGTGATATTATTGTGTGCTCATACTTCAATCAACTTTGTCATGTCTCTGCACATCGCACGTCTCAAGTTCTATACTAGTCGGGTGATCAATCCAACTGTCGTGTCCAAGTCTTGAGATGTGCCTCCCCATGAATAAACTTAGTTGTTTATGTACGATTCTCTGTCACTCTGTCCAAATCCAAAGACTAAGGAAAGTGTCCACACTTGCCTTACTAATGCCACATCCAATCTTCGTCAAGGAATTCCTCCACAATGTCTAATTGTTGCTCTTCGAACCTTCTGGAGCACCCCTACTCTCAACTAACTTATCATGTTGTTGTTCTCGCCCAAGTTGTGAACTAGTTGAATGGCCAATCCAACCGTCACACTCGAGTCTGCACACCCTCATGCACAAATTGGTCACTTCCTTCCACAATTTGGTTCATCCACACAACAACCTTAGACCAAGGCAAGGTCTCCCTTCACCTTGTTGTACTATGAAGTCACCCCAAAACAAAGTTATCCACGACAATTTGACTACGTTGCCCACCTCATTGCACAATTAGCCAATCTTCTACACATAGTCTGCACCGCATCCAACTATATGAAGAGTCAAGGAAAATCACCGTCCAACCAACTCTGTCCTTGTGACTTACTGCGATCAAGTCCACAAGTTTGGCTTCCTTGGTCAAATTCTCCCTATCTTCATTTGCGTCTTCGGATATGAAACGTCCCATCTGCACCAAGAACCGTACATCTAGACTGCCTTTGCCTCACTACTTCATCACCCGGTCATATTGCCGCATCTACCTCTCTATGCCTTAGAATGGTTAGGCTTCACCCTCAACTGTGTTGCCAAAGACAAGAGAAACACCCATGTCCAAGTAATCTCTTAATGTTGCAATTTGTTGTAACATAGTTACCATCTTAACAAGAACTCTATAGAGTTCTCGTTTTTTTGGGGGGTCCAATTTTTTACCCCGTTTTTAAAAATGGTGCTACCGGTAGCACCCCCCTTCTGTTTTTAGGTGGTTTTCAATATTTTAAATTTTTCGATCCACAATGTTTCCACATTAATTTTTTAAATGCTTATTTTTCATCTATTTTCGACTCTCTCTCTCT
>SNQJ01S0076914.1:19467-46946 GCA_010110895.2 Picea sitchensis | reverse complement strand
AATAAAAAAAAATAACAAAAACACTAATATTACCTAAGCTATAAATTTATTTATATGTTTTTTTGAAAATAAATATGTAACTATATAATATGTTAATAATGTTACAATGTTATAATATCTATGGGACCTGGTCTAGGCTCGTGGGAGGGCTAGGGCGATGGTCGACATCGCCCTAACCCTCCGTGGGTATGGCACAGGTCCCATGGGCGCGATGCCCGACATCGCCCCAGCCGCCCGCGGGCTTGGCATAGGTCCCGTGGGCGCCCACGAGACTTGCAATAGGCTTGCGAGGGGCTGGTGCAATGCTGACATCGCACCAGCCCCCCGGTGGGCCTAGCCCAGGTCCCATAGATATTATAACTATGTTATAATATAACATTGTTATATTATAACATTGTTTTTTTTTTTTGTTTGACAGAAACGAGTAATGGATTTTGATTAAAGAAAAGCTGTGGCGAGCCACAGGTGCTGGTACACAAAGAGTGAGCATTGCTCAGAAAACCAGATACAAGACCAGGAGGAACATTTTCCTACCTGGTTATAAGGAATTAAACATAACAGATTTGAAATATGCAGAGGCTTCTATACAAAATGCCTTCTTCTATGGATCTAGTCCTAGTCTTAGTCAGCCTTCCAGATTACTTGGACCCGCCCTTCTTGGGCTGACTTCACTCCTGCTGCCAATCTTTGTTCAATTGTGCCATTTTCTCTTCCAGTTGGGTTACCCGGTCTTCCAGTTCTTGCTTTGACCCCTTGATAGTTTGATGAAGTTTCCCAATCTCCTCTGAGAGTCCGAACTTGGTGGAAGTGATATTTGCTTCCAGCATCTCCAACCTTCTTCCTGCGTCGATGTCAAGATTCTCAAGAAAATCGAGTTGGTTTTGTAGGTTCTTCTTGAGGAGTTGCACACCGTCCTCCAACGCCTTCAACCGTTCCTTAGACGTGGGAATATTGCCCGAACTGGACGCCATTGCTTCGCGTGGGCTGCCTGAGAATCTATTGCCTTGCGCTCGCCTCCTGTCCTTGATCAATTGTTCACTGTGAGGATGCCTTACTTGCCTCCATGGGTTCCTGGAATGCGTATTCCCTTCCCTGCATCCTCTTTTAAACTCAGAAAGTTTCANGGTAGCTTGGGCGATGAGCTGGAGTGATGGGCGATCCCAGCGGGATCAACGATCAAATGATTCGGCTGGCAGACGCTTCAGAGGATCTCTGTGTCTTGCCAGTCCTCAGGATCTCACCTGTACCTCCCAGTCTGTGACAACTTGCTTTGTCAAATCGCCTCTTCGTCGTCTTCTTGTCACGACCCCTTGGCTTACAGTATTGTGATTTCATTGATGGTTCCATTAAGGTGCATGGTTCCTGTCCTCCAAAGGACACCTTTGTTAGCCTCTTCATCAACTTTAGTGTTCAGGCTTCGGAGGACGTGGAAAATTCTATAAGTTCTAAGCTTGCTGAGGAGGAGATGTATTTTCGCCAGCATTTGTTGGATCCAGGCATTCTTAACGCTCTTACGTCTTATTAGGGATTGAATTATTAACTGGGATTCCCCAATTATGACCAAGTCCTGGATATTGTGCTTGATAGCTTGATGGAGCCCTTGCCAGAGGGCCAGTGCTTCTGCTATGTTATTAGTTTCTGTTCATAGTCCCCCCAAAAAGCTAAAGTTCAGGATCCCGTCGGGGTTTAACAGGACCCCTCCTGCCCCTACTAAGCCTGGGTTTCCCTTGGAGGCCCCATCAAAGAATAAAATATGCGTTTTCTCCTTTTTTTGCCAGTCCTCGAAGTCTCTCTCCTCCATTCTGATTTCCCAATCTTCCTTGTGGGGGTTGTTGCTAGTTTGTTGTTGTTGGTCTTGGATGTTGAAATGGTCAATCCACTGTTTTTCTACCTTCTCTAATGGCCTAGAGTTATTAGCCTTACAAAAGTATGGGGCGCTTTCCCCAAAAAGGGCCTTTATCTTGGTTGCAACGTGAGCAGGGTTGCTTTTGGTTTCCCTAAAAATCCTGTTATTTCTTTCTAGCCAGATTTTCCAGAGCACGAATTTGGGGATAGTGCTCCAGAGGTTGGTAATTTGGCCATTTTTTGCTGTTTGGAAGGGGCATAGAGAGTTCCAAGTGTGGAGCAGGCAAGTGGCCCCTTGAGGGAGCTCAAAAGGAGTAGGAAGCCCCAAGGTCAGCCTCTAGACCTATTTCGAGTAAGCGCAACTTAGGAGCATATGGTCTGTTGTTTCTTCATCTTGAGTACAAAGGGGACATCTATGGGGGCCTTCCCAACCTCTTCTTCTTAGATTTTCTCCTGTGAGGATTCCTCTGTGTGCCAAGGTCCAAACAAACAAATCTATTTTAGGGATGGATTTGTGTGTCCATATTGCTTTCCATATTTCGGGGTCAGGGGGAACATGGGGGACTACTGTTGTGTGATGGTACCCAATTGCCGTAGAGTAAACTCCGGAAGAGACTCCCCAACCTCTCTTGTCTTTTTTCCTTTCCTTTAACGATGATTTCCCCTTCAGAGAGAGAGTCAACTTTTCCCATTCTTCTTCTAAATCCGGAGGCTTGTTCGCTGCTTCCCACCTTTTCCAAGTTTTTTTTTTCATCATCACCCCAAACTGAGATGTCCCATATCGTGCTTAGGTTCTAAGTTTTCATCCAATCTTTGAGTTGTCTAAGATCCTGGTTCGATCCTAGAGGTGGATCTCCCATGATTGAGTCTTCCCAAATGTTGATTTCTTTTCCATTCCCTGGTATCCAAGTGAGATTTGGTCTGAAGTGTTCCAATGCCTTCTGGCAAAGGGAGAAAATCGAAGACCCTTTCTCCACCAAAGATGGACGATCAAGGCACTTTTTCCTTGGACCTCAAAAGTATTTATTCCAGAGCGCTCTTTTTCTCCAGGATGATTTCCCCGTGATTAAATGCCAGAGAATTTTTGCTCCTAGGGATATATTTTGAATACACATATTTTTAAACTGGAGGTCACCTTCTAAGAAAGGTTTGGTTACTTTTTCCCAGCTTATTAGGTGCAACTTTCTTCTTGTGTTGTTTCCTCCTTCCCAGAGAAATCTTCTGAACAACGCTTCCATTTTCTGGATTATTGTGAGCTATGCTAGTAATAAGGAGCTTTGATAGATTGGAATGATTGCTAGAACTGCTTTGATGAGGACCACTTTACCTGCTAGGTTAATCCATCTTGCTCCCTAGGAGTTTATTTTATTTTTTAACTTTTCTATCAGCGGATTCCAGTTAGAGGCCAAAGGTTTGGTTTTGAAGATCAGGATTCCCAGATATTGAAATGCATCCTAGGCTGTGAATCCTTCCATCCCCAAGACTCTAGAGATTTCCAACATTTCCCTTGGAGTTATGTTCCAGCCATAGATCTTTCTTTTGGGCAGGCTTATCACGCTGCCAGAGATTTCTGCATAGCTATCTAGCTCTTTTTTTAATTTCTTTGCTGTCTTCACACTTGCCCCTCCCAACAACAATGTTCCATCTGCAAATTGGGCATGGTTGATGTCTTTAACTCCTGGGGCTATCCTTAGGCCGAGAAGATTGTTGTGTGTATGGATGTGGTCCAATTGGAAGCTAAGAACCGAGGCCTGGATTGCATAAAGAAGAGGAGAAAGAGGGCAGCCTTGACGAAGTCCTCTGGTGGCTTGAAAGAATCTGGTTTTTCGACCGTTCACTAGAGGTGTTATCCAAGGGGAACCAATGCAAGCTTTTATCCAGATTATAAAGGCTGGGGCGAAGCCAAACTTTTCCATAACCTTGAAAAGAAAATTGTGTCCTACTCTATCAAAAGCATTAGCAAGATCTAGCTTAATTATCATACCTTTGTCCTTTCGGCGTATGCTAGAGTGCAGGGATTCTTGAACTAACATGATGTTGTCCACTATATGTCTGTCTTTTACAAAACCGCCTTAGTTCTCCAGAATGATGCTTGGGAGGATATTTTTAATTCTGTTGGCTATCACTTTGGTGAGGATCTTGTAGCTAGTGTTGCAATGTGAGATTGGGGAAAATCTTCCAAAGTTGATTGCCCCTTTTTCTTTCGGAATAAGAGCTATTTTCTTTCGGAATAAGAGCTAGGAGTGAAGAATTGGTTCCTCCTCCTAACTTGCTACAGTTCTGGGATTTCCGGATCATCTTTGTCAGGTCTGATTTGATTATGTCCCAACTACTTTGATAGAATCTAGCGGTGAAGTCGTCTGGCCCTGGGGCTTTATCTGGGTTCATTTGGTCCAATGCCTCTTTTATTTCCTATTGATGTACTTCTCTGGTTAACTTGTTGTTCACATATTTTTGAATAAGGGTCGGGACCAGAGAGAGGGGGTAGTCTGTGGGGTTGATGGTAGAGATCTGCGTTTATGAGTAGAGGGTTTCAAAGGCCTCATCCACGGCCTCTTTAATGCCCTCAAAGTCTGTTATTGTCTGATTTTGGACCTGGATTTCCGAGACTTGCTTAAATTTCTTTCTGGCCTCAGCTTGTTTGTGGAAATAGCTGGTGTTTTTATCTCCTGCTTCCAGCCAGAGGCAATGCGATTTCTGATGCCAGAAGTTTTCCTCCTCTTTGCATGCTTGATGCCATTTCCTCTGGAGCTTCTCTTCTTGCTACAGAACTTCCTGGGTGATAATCCTTTCTTCCAAATCCATTTGGTGTGTCTCCAATTTTTTTTGAGCTTCTTGTCGGTTTGCTATTGGGCTTGTGTGGGTTTTGGCCCAAGCTTTTAGTGCTGCCTTTAGTCTTCTGAGCCTTTCTTCCCAAACAAAGAAGGTTGAGCCTCTGATCTGTTCATTCCATATTTTGGTGACTAGGTTCTGGTACTCGTCGATTTGTATCCAGGCTGGATTAAATCTAAAGGGGATTGGTTCGAGATTTTTGTCAGAAGAGATTTCCARCAGGATTGGTTTAGGATCTGACACACTGTGCGGGAGGATTGAGGAGGTGAGATTCAGGTCCGGAAGCAATAAGGAGCTTTGAACTAAGAACCTGTCTAGCCTTGCTGCGATGTTCCCCATGCATACCCTCTTATTCGATCAAGTGTAATTACCTTTAGTTGGTTTGACATCTTCCAGCTCCCATTATGACATAATATCTTTGACCCATTCTCTCGTAGGATCTCGTACTATGGAGCCCCCTTTTTTTATCGGTTGCGGCTAAGGTTACATTTAGATCCCCTCCTATGATGATATTGTCTAAATCGTTTGAGAGAAGGTATTCCTTCAAGGTGTCCCAACAATCTTTTTTTTCTTCCAACAAGACTGGAACGTAAAGGTTAAAGAGGCTTACCTGTTGTCCCATTTCTTTATGAAGAAGGTTGGAGTAGATCCAATGTGTGTTGGTTTCAAATTTGATTAGAACAAACTTCAGGGCATTCCAGATAGTGCCGATACCTCCCGAGGCACCTCTTGTGCTTTCTGCTATTCCCTGACTGAATTTCCAAATTGCTTTTGTTCTGTTGAGGAAGTTTTTCTCTTCCATCTTGGTCTCCTGGAGTAGAAGGATCTCAGTTTTGGAAGTTCTGATGATGTCTTTGAGCGCCTCTTCCTTTATTTTGCTGCCGAAACCTCTACAATTCCAGGAGGTTAGCTTCATGGCTTACCTAGGGGGGGAGTTTGGGCTCCTTGCAGAGCCTTGGAGTGCTTCCTTGTATGTCTTATATTGATCAAATGTCTTATTGTTGGTTGCGACCCACTTAGGACATCTTTGTATGTCTCTTGATCTCTTTCTTCTTTTTTGGATTTCCTTCCCCTATCGGTTTTCTTTGGGGTTAGAATAGTGTTGCTTGCTCCCTCGTAGTCGCTATCAGAGGAGACATCTCCTTCCTCTATTTCCAGTCTGATATTTTTTTCTGCCGTGTTCTTCCCTTGCTCTTCTTATGGATTTGGCGATGGTGCTTCCCTTGTTCCTTGTGACGAGTTCCCTTGCATGTCCTCTGCTGACCGATCTTCCTGTGGGTTTTCTCCTGCTTTTTCTATTGCATGGCCCTTATCTAAGTTTCTTGGGCTGTTTTCCACCATTGGTACTGACTGAGTTTCATTTTCTGTGGGATGTGTTGGTGTTGTCTTTTCATTCCTTGGTCCTTTTGTTCTTGTTGCAGTCTTCCCTTTCCTTGGTTGTTGCCAACTTACTCCATTTTCCTTCTCTTTGTTTTGGTTCTTGGGGAAATTCCGTTGAAAGTGGCCATATTCGTGGCAGCCTCTACATTTGAACGACAGTTGTTTGTAATCGAGTTTCTCGTAATGATGCCATTCTCCAACCTTTAACTTGATTGCTTCTTGAAGTCCCTCTTCCAAGTCCACTTCTACGCAGATGCGCATGCAGGAGTACTGATCTTTGGGGTCTGCCTTGTCAATATATTGACCGAGTCCATTTCCGATTGCCTTGAGCGAAGTAGGGTTCCAGCAGTGAATCGGGAGATTTGGGAGCCTGACCCAGACCAGGACATCCTTTGGCACTTCAACCGCCAGATCTAAGCTTGGCATCCATCGGTTTAGATACAGTCCTTGAGTTCCCATAAAATACGACCCATTTCTGAAAATGAGGTCTCTGTCTTCCTGAGAGATAAATTCGAAGATATAGAATCCTCTTCCTACTGCATAATAGGTTATGTTGCTTTTGATCAACGAACACCAGTTTCTTTGGATCCAGTTGTCTGTAGTTCAGACTGATGGCCAGAGCCCCATGAATTGACCCACTAGGCCTCGATCTAACAGGGAGACTGCTACACGCATAGGGTGGTCCGGGGGTAGTTCTATCTTTGGGATCGAATCGAGTTTCTTGACAAAGCTAGGAGGATCAGCGGCTGGAAGCTTCTTGCCTTGGGAGGCCAAAAGCTTGCGAAATGAATCAACCGTTGAGAGGGGGGGTGCTGGCTCCCCTCCCTCGGAGGGTGCCATTGTTGCGGATTGCTGGCTCAGATCGCTAGCAGTGGAAGGCGAGAGCCCTAGCTCGCGATTCCAAAAAACCAGATTTTTGTTACTGCGCGCATTATAAAATATGTTTATGTTTTTTTAGATTTTTATGAATTTGTTTTGTGTAAATTTTATTTTTTAAGGTTTTTGATATAAATTTTAATTTTTTGTTGTAGTTTTAAGGTTTCTCAACTTATTTTTGTTAATTTTTATTTAAATTTTGTATTAAATTATTTATTTTAAGTTTTTTAATTTGGGGTTTTTGTGTATATGTTTTTAATTTTTTGGGGTTTTTTTGACCCTTTTAAAGTTTTTTTCGGCTATAAATTGTTTTTTTTTTACCTTTTTTTTCTTAATTTTTTCTTGTTTTCTCATACTTTATATATATATTATGGTTTTCTTTTCCTCTTTAGTTTTTTAGCCTTTTCTTCAATAGTTTTTTCTCATATAAATTTGTTTTTAAAATGTTTTTGTTTTTTAAATTTCAATTCTGTTTGTTTTCTTATTTTTTTAAGTTTTTAATTGATCCAAAAAAAATGAATTATATTTTTTTTGCTAAATAGTTAAAAATAGTGTTATTTAACTACAATTATTTTCTATGTATTGAAGTAAGGTAAAAAAATGTGTTAAAAATGATATTTTCCACTATATTTAAAATGTATAGAAACATAACTTAATTAAGGATACACAATTATATGAAAAATCTTAATTTCAAAAAAATAAATGGTGTACAACATTTTTAACATTTGATGAAGCATGGAAATATGATTAAAAACATGATTGAATAAAAAAAGAATAGAAAAGTTTGAAAATAGATGAAAAAACATTGTTGAGAAAAAAGAAAAAAAAAAAGAAAAATTGAACAATTTGAAAAAAAATAAAAAAACAAGCATTTAAAAAAATAAAGTGGACACCTTATGTATCAAAAAATTTAAAATATCAAAAAACCACCTAAAAATGGAGGGGGGTGCTATCGGTAGCTCCATTTTAAAAAACGGGGTAAAAAACTTGACCCCCCCAAAAGCGAGAATTCTGTAGAGTTCTCGTTAAGTTAGTAACTATGTTCTAATGGTACTTGAGGTTCATTTGACAATTTTGTCACCTTTGATTCACTAAAATCTCCTTTCCTCAAGCCAACTTCTTGCATTTCATCTGGAAGAGCTAGAATAACATTAATTCTTTGTTGAATAAAACTGCACTGCATTGGGTCACTTTCAATGGCTATGCAATTCCTTCCTTTCTGTAGACAACACGCTAATGTTGTACCTAATCACCAAATACAAAATAAATAATGAAGTTAGATATTTTAAAAAGACATAAATTGAAAATAATATAAAATTGAAGTATGATTTCATAAATATTAGATCATAATTCTTACCTGAACCTGAGAACAAATCCAAAACCCAATCTCCTTCATTTGAAAATTTATCTCTAAGATAATTAATTAATGCTTGTGGTTTTTGATAAATTTTAACCGTCTCTCATTTCAAATCTTTTTCCTTATATGTTAGCTTTCTAACCACAACATTGTATACCAATATACTACTAGGAGTCTCTCCATCATTTGCATTGACAAGAATATAATTATAAGAATCATAGTTTTTCCAGGTTGCAAGATGTATTCTCTCAAAATCACATTGATTCTTTCTTGGAGCTCTAAATATTAGGCGTGTGCCTGTAACATAAATAAGTGAAAATTCAATTAACTTGTGAATTAATAAAATTGTTTTCTAATCTTAATTACTAAACATACATTTTCAATATCTTACCAAATAAAGTGCATCCTTGTCTTTTCTTTCCCCTTGAAGCTTGATTGTACTAATCCTTGTTGTGTGTCTGAATGAAATACTAGAAATATCCAAAATGGTGATGTTGTAACTTCTATAAATCCCATAATCACTTTACTGAAAGCTTGGTAAGTATAAGACTTAGTATCATATCCAATGTTTTGGATATTATAACCATGAGGGATATCTGCAATAACTAGGGAGTATTCTTTTTTAGTAACAATATTTGCAAGTTTTTCACAATCACCTAATATCACTTTATATTGAACAATGTCGAGCCCATTCCAAATGTAGTGATTAAGGGTGTCATCAAGTTGAACATTTTGAACACGTCTCCTTCTTTCTCTTTCAAACTTGGCTTTTTGAATAAAACTTTTGAAAGTTTCAGGTACTCCATCTGCATTCTTTTTTGGCATCTGTAATAAAACAAACAAACATATAGTTATATATCTATAACTATTAAAATATAAATAAATTAACTTACAAACGAATAATATGAATGTAATATATTAACATACCTTTTTGAATGCAAATTTTTTTTGTTTCAATACCACTGAAGAGCTTGAATCTGGATAGTTGAGTTTAACATCATCACAACTTTCTTCATTCAACATCTTGACCATTTCCTCTTGTATTTTCATATACACCTTGTGACTAAATAAAACAAAAATAATGTTATACTGGAAAAATTAATTTTCTTGTCCTAACATAAAAAAATAACTCAACAAACTTACTTTTTAAATTCATCACACATTTCTTCCATTGAAAATTCTCCTGACCTAACACATGATAATATAGTTATGATAAGTTTATCATCCTTCACTCCTTGTATTGATCTCTAAGGTGTTATAGTCATATCACCAGGAAGATTTTTTATGTCAGGACATGTCTTACTTGTGCCACATATCAATGGTTTAGCCTTCTTAACTCTCTGATTTTTTATACTAATATTTTCCCATAGGGTGAAGATCTCATTTATCAAATCTCATACATGTCTAGTTCTAAATCCCAATTGAAAATAGTTATCCACAACTATAAATATATCACTTCCTTTGCGATATTTTTCTTTTGTATTTTCATCATCAAGTGAGAATCCTATTTCCATACAACATTGCTTTCGAAACTTAACATCAACATTTGATCTCTCCTCGTGGCATATTTCAGAAAATTCATTATGGATAAATCTCACCCTTTGAATGAAGGTCATAGACATTATGTACTCATTGTCTGTGTTATGATCCCATGCCAGTAACTTTGCTTCCGAATCTGTTAAACCGACATAAATTATGCATTTGACTATCTCAAAAAGAGGATTATTGGGATATTCTTGCATCAATTCTCTTCTAGCCTCTGCAGAATGATTTCCTCCAATCACATAATATTTGTAGTCAAAACATTTTGATATATCAAATTCTTCCCTCGTAGGAACTTCCATTGGGTCAACAAGAACTAGGTAGTCATCCACATGTGCATATAGAATGTACCTAATCAATGCTTTCAAATTGTGATGCGATTTTCTAATTTGATATTTTTCCTACCCTTCTGTGGGTTTATAAAGTTGTTTCACATTCAACTTAAATGTGTGGCCATCATCAACTAAGTTTGTCTTCCTCATATTTCGAATGACATTTTATGTTGTTTTCATAATACCATCCTCTAGATCAACAACTGGTGTTATTATTTTTCTACTACCTTTAGGACTTTCACTATAATACTTTGAGCTAACGATGACTTCTTGAACATTATCAACATTTGTTTTCTTCCTCTTATGATATAAATGTGTTTCGTCTAAATCAATGATTTCTTCATAATCAATAGGAATAAACTCATCATCAACCATCGCTCTTTTGTGTTTATTTTGTTTGTTCTTTTTGCGAGAAGGAGTGATAACCTCATTGGGACCAATCTCAATAAAATATTCATTTGGAGTTTCCCCATTTTCAAATGTAACCCTTTTAGGATTTCTAGAATGATGATTTTTTTTGCTTCTTTCATGTTCTTCTTTGTCTACTCTTGCAGGTTCAACCTCCATTACTTTCTGTTTATTTTTCCTTCCTTCTCGTGTCTTTTCAATATGAAAAACATTGATGACATCCATGATATCATTCACTGTAGAGTTCATCCCCACTAACATATGTGAAAGTTGTTCAGCAAAATCCTGTAAAAATAAAATATAACATTTTCATGTTAAATAAAATTAAAACTTACCATGATACTAAAAATAATAAATGACACAAAAATAGAAATAAAAAACTTACATTGCCTTTCTCAATGTCATCAATGATGGATGCACATAATTCTGAAAAAAAATTCATTCTTGTTACAATTGCTCAATTTGAAACAATATCTAAACTTGATATAAGTTCTCCCTTGTTTGACAAGTGCATAAACAATATCTATGGTTGGCACCAAACATATATCTCGTAACAAGCCAAGTGCCTGATAATTTCCTTGCACATGTTCTAATTCGACAAAATACAAATATATATGATCTCCATTGTTTCCTTGCTTGTCTTTAACAAACCAAGAATATTCTTGTTTGTTTTCACCTTCCACAAATTTCCACTCTCTAACATTCTTCATTGCCTTTGATAGCTTAGGTTTTAAGCTATTATGTTGTTGCCTAACATTCATGGAGGTTCCAACTGCATTTTCGGATGCCATTATTATAGGTCGTGATCCATATATATTCATAGATAATCTATTTCCTGCCATTTTCCTATATTAAGATAAAAAAAAGGGCCTTTCACATTATAATAAACTAAAAAACACAACATTGAATATAAAATCTACTTTAAAAAACAAATAAGTTTTTTTACCCATATGTAAAAAAAAAATTGACCCATGGACTTATTGGGCTTATGCTAGGACCGTGGACTGTGACTTGGCCGTAGGGAGCCAACCCTGTGGCTAAGGCGTGGGCACGCGCACGACTTGGCCACAGGGCTGGCCGGGCTAGGGTGATGTTGGACATCGCCCCAACCCCTCGCGGCTAAGGCACAAACATTGCCCAGTGACCACCATGGGACAAAACTGATAAAATTTAAGTAAAAAACAATAAAAAACACTTTTTTTTTTTTTTTTAAATTATGCCTAAATTTGACTTTTTTTCCTTTTTTTTTCAAAAAATCTTAAGGATTTTGTTAATATTTTTTGAAAAAAGTCTCAATTTTTTTAAAAAGTTGGGTATTTTTTAGAAAAAGGTAGAAAACATCTAAACAAATTTAAGGTTTTTTAATTTTTGCATGAAAAATTATTATGCGATTCAAAGATAATATTATAATTGTTGTTTTGGTAAATTGTAAGAATTAAAAAAAAAATTAACCTCTGAAATGCTAGATTGTCCTCGGATGTCTTCTTGATGTTTCTTCCTTGTAGCTTGCTCCAAATCCTAAAACAAATACTGCCCAAGATATAACATAATATAAAAAGATAGAAAAAGACTGTGTATATATAACACATATGATATAAATTGCTGTTAGTATAACGAATGTGGGATAAATAAAAATTAGGTATATTGTCTACATATATACCTAAAATTATATGGATCATCAATATGTTTAATAAATGTGGGATAAATAAATAAACATGATAACTAGTGTATTTAACATGTAACTAACAAAATAAAAGAGTAAAAATTGTTTTTAATTTTTAAGGGAAAATACGCGAAAAAAATTGGGTGGAAATTTTGGAAGGAAAAATTTGAGGGGGAAATTGTGGAGGAAATATTTTGGGGTGAAATTTTGGGGAATATTTTGGGGGGGAAATTTTGGAGGGAAATTATATATTTGGGGAGGAGGGTCATTTAGAGGGAAAATATCATTATGCATGTTATAATAATGTCATAGGGAGGGTGAGCATTTATATCATTCTATGTTCTCAGAGAGAAGGGATGACTTCGTAAGATAGATAAGATTTTATTTCTGAGACATCAAAAAATTGTTCGCATACCTCATTTGTTAGGACTAGGAAATGCCATAGGAATGTTTGTAATGCAAATGAGGCGTCATATTTTTCAGCTAGTCCTAATTTTCATCATGGGGCAAGCAATTTTATTCAACATGTTCCTCATGAAAGTCCTAAATCAGAGGACTTTGAAGGCACCGATGATGAAGAGAAGGAATATGATGGTGATAAATCTAGTCAATAGTTTAATAGTAATGAAAATAATAAAAATGTAGGTCAAAGTGGAGACTATGATCAACATTTAAATGACTGGGATGAAAATTTTCCTCCAAGTGAGGAGTTTCAAGGTATCGATGAAGATTTCCAAGGCACCAATGAAAATAATGGAGAAATTCCCTCAAGTGGAAATTTTAAAAGCATTGAAGATGATTATGACAACGATGGACACTTTTTCTCGAGTGGGGAATTTAAAGACAACAATGTTGGTGATTATGAATTTCCTCCAAGTGAGAATTTTGAAGGTACTGATGAAGAGTTTCCTCCAAGTGAGAATTTTGAAGGTACTGATGAAGAGTTTCCTCCAAGTGAGGATTTCCAAGGCATGAATGAGGATGAAGAAAGATTCCCCCCAAGTGGGGATTTTAAAAGTAATGATGATGATTATGGAAATCATGGATAGTCTTTATCGATTGAGGAATTTAAAATAAGCAATGTTGGTGTTGATGATTTCCCTCCAAGTGAGGATTTTCAAGGTACCGATGATGATAATGAAGATTTTCCTCCAAGTGAGGATTTTCAAGCCAGTAATGAGGATGATGAAGAATATCTCTCAAGTGGCTATTTTCAAAGTAGTGAAGATGATTACGCCATTGGTGGTCACTCTTTCCCGAGTGATAAATTAAAAATCAACAATGTTGATGTTGATTTTCCTCCAAGTGAGGATTTTCAAGACACTGATGAAGGTTTTCAAGGAAATAAGCAAGATGGTGAAAATTTTCACTCAAGTGGGGATTTTGAAAGTAATGAAGATGATTATGTCAATAGTGGACACAATGTTTTTGATGATTTTCCTCCAAATGATTATGTTGATGATGATGTTCTCAATCATTCAACTGCAACAAATTAAGGTGATCGACATTCTCTAGTTCAGTCTCCTGAAAATGTTTTTATTGATACTCCTTGTGGTGATAAGGAAAATCCTTCTAGTGAGGATGATGAAATAGTGGCGGCATTTCAAATAAACATTGTGTCTAGGACCAGGATTAAACATTTTTATATCAATCCAAATCATTCTAGTTATACAAGGTCTAGGAAAGAATTTCTCACTAAATCAATTTCCATAAGTGAATTGATTTCAAGTGAATGTTGTCAAAATAATTGTTTGAAAAACATGGACTACATGTATGCCTTGAATAAAATGAAGACATATTTGTCAATGAATAAGAGCATGCAAAATTCATATTTGATGGGGTGCATGATATCCACCAATACATGATATGATTATCACATTGGGAATATTTTACTTTGCAAAAAGGATTTCAAAAAAATTCACTGAATTGGTAATATTCATCTATCAAGAATCTAGACAAGGTTGGAAAAATATCCATCATTTTATTCAAAGGTACATCATGGATGAGAGAGTGAGCCATTCACAAACACTACATTGTCATGGATGTGTGATTTCTTTTCCAAATATGGAGAGTGTATGCCAGATAGAGACACGATACATATTCCAAATAATTTTTCAAGGAGGGAAATCTACAACTTGAACAAAGGATATGCTAAAGGTGTTGAAGGAAATGGTAATTTTATTACATATGCATATTTTAAAAGAATATGGAAGAAACAATTCAACAATGTCTGTATTCCTAAGAAGTCAAAGATGGAGATTTGTAGTATATGTGCTACTATTAAATCAAGAAGAGATAATTATGAAGCGGCATAAATAGGTATGTATTTACTATTTTTTTTTCAAATTGAATAGTTATCAACTATGAAAACATACGATCAATATTTTCATTTTATGTCATGTGCAGATTCCATAGTCAAAGCATTTCAAGAACATTGGAATCAACAATCAAGTGAAAGACAAAATTTGTACAAACATTGAAAAAAGTGTTATGATGCTCCAAAAAAATATTTAGGTATGATAATTGATGGAATGGACCAGAAAAAAACACTTCTACCACATTTTGTCTGTACACCCAAAAATTTATAGGAAGAGAATTTCATTCAATTTTAGTTGGTTGGTTGTATGGTTTTCAATGGAAAAATGTGTCCAAGGGTTTACTTCACAGCTCCAAATATTCATAATGATGCAAATCTGACCATCACTATAATTCATCATGTGCTCACTCACTGGTATGGAAATCTTCCTCAAGTTCTCTATATACAGTTGGACAACACTAGTCGTGAAAATAAAAATAAAAGTTGCGTTTGGATATCTAAGAATGCTTGTTGAAATAAGAATCTTTCAAAAGGTGAAAGCTGGTTTCCTTCTTGTTGGACACACTCATGATCATATTGATCAAATGTTCAGTCGTTTTTCAGTAACATTGAAGAGGAAAAATGTTGGAAGTCTACCATCATTGATTGAATGTATCAAGAAAGCATACATTCTACAACATGTTTTTCATATATTAGAAGAAACTGTTGACATGACAAGATTTATTTAGCGATTACATCGTGAAGAAAAATATATTGAATAGCTTAATGACATTAGCTTCCAACATCAATTTTGTTTCAAAAAATTTGATGGAAAAACACTTATATGGGGAAAGAAGTATTCAACTACTATAGAATGGGGGCCTTCATCAAGTTTATCATTTTTAAAGTTCATTCCGGACCGTCCAATTTTTGCATCAAAGTTATTATTTTTACAATCAATTGCTGAAATCCATAATGCATGGAGGCGTAATAGAGATGTAGATTATTTTGAATGCTTGGAAGAAATAAAAATGTCCATTAAGGATACATATGAGTACTTTGATGTTGTTGATTCTGTTTGGTGGGAATCTTTTTTCAATAGTCAAAGTGACATAATTTCAAGCTCAACAAATGAATATACAATGTTGAGAACTCCATTTCATTAGCCACAAAATATTCCAAATGAATTTGAAGAAACAAACATTGTTGAAGTTCAACAAGAATCTCAAGGTGCTATTGAGTTTACACAAGCATATGAAAGATAAATGTATATTGGTTCGCGAAGGTCATGTGCACAATGTGAAGCCATGGAAGAACTTTACAGGGGTTCAGTACAAGATATTAAGGAGGGTAGCATGATTGCAGTTTTAGCGACTAAAGATCCACATGGTTATCCATTATGGATATGAAAGGTTATAAAGATTGAGAAATAAAATGATGATGTTATTGCAATTGAAGTGCATTGGTATGTAATAAGTACACACCCATTCAATGGTGCATACAAGCCAGATATTGTGGTTGAGAAACATGTCAATAGAAAGAGAAAAAGAAAGGGTCAAAATACAACTCGTCATTGCACTGACCTCTTAAAATTGGATGATGTTGACATACTTGTTTATGACTTCAATTTGACAAAGAGAAGAACTCTTCGCTCCAAGACAACAAATATTATCAAGAGGTTTCTACCATAAGAAATAAATGCAAGATGGGAGTCTATTGAACCTAGTCGTATATCTAAAATGCATTTGACATCTGAAATATTGGGCATGCATGTAGACTCAGATGGTGCATTCATCGACAATAGAGAAGAGTATGGATTATCTACATCTTCATCCAAACATTCATCTGAAGACAATGTAGACTCTGATGGTATTTCAAAAACCATGAGTCAATCTGAATAAGTGTATGAAACATTTTATGCATTTTTTATCCATATGATGTTTGTATGGTAACTAAAAATGAGCATTGAACTTACATATGATCTTACATGAAGTTATGAATATTTTGTTATGTTTTATGAATGATATGTTTTTTATTATGGATAATATAATAAAATTTCTTAGTTCATATGTTTTGAATATGGTCAATATAACAATACTTTTAAGAAATTATTTATGTTTCATTCAATGTAACTTGTATTTACTTTTTTATTATTATAAGTAAAAAATTATAAAAAAATGACGTTGAATTTTTAAAGTATATTGTGATATTTTCATAGCATTATGTATTACCTTGTGCTTTGCGTGATAATAAGATTTAAAAAGTAAACATTTAAGGGTTGATTTTATGATTTTGTTTACAGTAATGGTGAGTTCTTTTACCACATTATAAAAATGTGTCATTTTCATACCCCAATTTTAGAATGGGTGCTACCGGTAGCAATACTTTTCAATTTGATGGTTGATTTTGAGGTTTTGGTTTTAATGGTACCAAGTGATAAAAATACGATTTCAAATGATCTCAAATTTAACGTTTTGAAAATATTTTTTTTTTTCAAAAACATCTTTTTTTTAGGTGCTGATTTTAAGGTTTTTCTGAGCTACTGTTTAAGTTTTGAAGGCCATGTTTGAAAAATGTTGTAATTTTGACCCTGTTTAAAAAATTGGTGCTACCGGTAGCACCACTTTTTGATTTGGAGGTTGATTTTGATGTTTTTTATTCAAAAATATGGGTTTTTTGGGCTAGAGTTCTTGTTTTGAGGTCATAGTTCTCATTAAATCTGTAACTATGTTTTGTCTGTACATTCCTCCAAGCCAAGGAAAGTCCTCAACTCACCTTGTTCTATCAAGTCACCTCTCTGCAACTCAACATCTGTGATGAGTGTGGCCAACATGGCCACACTGCTTACACTCCTCAAATGTCCCAACAAACTGTACAAAATGCTCCAGGTAGAATGAGTCACCTTAAAGAACTGTCATGCCTTAGGCATGTTTGAACCAATACTTCTTCCGACCTCAACCAACGACCCTCCCAAATCTATGTGTCATTGAAAAATCATCCCCAAGTCACCAAGGTGCACTTTGCCTAATCCAATCCCATACCAAAGGTGAGTGAACACCACCCAAGTCACTTGGTCTTCGTTCTACCCATTCAAGTTGACTGCCAACAATTATTGGTCTTTGTTGACTCCATCCATATCCTAGAACAAAAATACCTTATGCTTCCTACAAGTTTCCAAACTATGGATTTGTCACTTCAAATGTCAATTCATTGCATGACCCAAAAAATATGGATAAGGCACCATCACACTAAGGCACCTCATCCATCCTCTCAAACTCGACACATCCAAACCTCACTACCTACTTCACCGCAACGAACTATCAAATGCTCCTCATTAAAGAGTTAGGTAGCTTCCTCAAGCCACCTCCACAACTTCTTTAAAATATGCCTAAGTCCACTATTGGACCCGTCCAAGAAAGTCGCCCCAATCTCTCTACACATTCACCCAAGTCAAGGAGTTCCAACTGCTACATGAATTCTTCAAATATGCACCACTTGTGTCACCCTCAAGTCTTTCCAATGAAATCCTTGGCTACAACCATGGTTCAAGTCTGTTGTCCTAGATCTCTGCTTGCCCAAGACAATGACTCTTCACATGAACTCCCCTAAAAAACCATGCACTTTCCCAAGCCAACGACTGTCTGCATGAACTCCCCTCAAACACCATGCACAACTCCATAAACTTGCATAACACTTTCACTGTGAAACAAGTTTGAGTCCATCCATCCACTTCAAAGAAAATCTAAGTCCCAAACTTCTCATGCAATCGGTCGAACACATATCCAATGTCCTGTCATCTCTACACCTTGATTACTTCCGCTTCAAGGAACCATGCACACACCACACAACTTCCAAGCCATATTGTTGCTAACTGACTATCGTAACTCTGCGAAGAGTTACCTCATCCAAAGTCTGTGGTTGACCCACTTGTCGAACAACCCAACTCAACTCAACTATTGTTCTCGGTGATGCATGAAACAAATATGCCATGATGAAAATGTTCCCAATCAACTGCCTTGCTACAAATATGATCTAGGTTGTCTCAAGTCACCCAAGTGACCCTAGTACTTCCAATTGCTACAACCCAAAATCGATTCTCTTCACAATCACTTTTGTGATCACTTCTGTTGTTAGATCTGCGACAAGCCTTGTGTTCATTTGCCTTTCCCAAGTGCTCGGTTCACCCAATGAACTCTGTGTCTGGTCTCTTCAAGGTGTGCACAATAGATCTGACACTTCCATCATAAATCAAACCAATAAACTATACACACAGATTGTCTCTATGAAAGGTCAGTCCACCTTACCGAACCTTCACCAAGTCTATGCCCAAACTGCCTCTGCGATCAAGTTTGCGACAAGTCCTACATTGAACTTTGTGATGAGTTCTACGATCACCCACCCTATCCAAGTGATTTGTTTCACCACAAAATCTTCTCTTGATCTATATAAGGTGTGCACCCAGATCAATCTCCCACTACATTGTCAACCAAAACCTCTATTGTAAGTCAGATGCAAAGTCTCTGTGATGAACTAGTTTGCTCCACCAAATTGTTCACCAAGTTTGGGAATGTTCCCACTAAACTATCTTCACACCAAACTTCCTTCAATTTTTTCTCTAATACCATCTATCATCGATATAGTGGTGAAGAACTCACCAAACTTAGTTCAAAATCTGTGATGAACAAGTTCTGATACCATCTATTATCAAGATAGTGGTGAAGAGCTCACCAACACTTCTTCAAAATATGCGACAAACAAGCTCTGATACCATCTATCATAGAGATAGTGGTGAAGAGATAACCAATATGTTTACCAAAATCATCTTTGATACCACCTGTCACGTCCCCACAAGATGTTTTCTTGAATCTTGTGATCATGCACCTCTTGAGAGCATGCGGCACCATAACCTTTCTCACTTAGCTTCTTGGAAACACTAAGGATACTTTTTCTGGACTACACGTCTTCATCTAGAGCATACCCATACTCTGTTCTAGGCTATGGGTGAGTCACACTCCTACTCTAGTGAAACTCACTTGTCTACTTAGACAATCTTATTAACAACTTAACACTTAGTCATTTAAGCATACTTTCAAGAAACAAAGAGAACACTTGCGAAAAAAAAAGAGACACCCAGATATATTGCATGAAGCACAAAACATTCCTAACACCAGGCTAAGTCTTATTACTATGAAACAATTACAATATGAGTACTACTAGCTCGGTTTACAACTTGGGTAGAGTCACACGACTCACCTCACCTCACTAAGACACTCATACAAATATTCATCATACCAAGACTTGTTTGTCGTAATAAATTTCACAACTCCCGTGGAGCATCACAATCATGCGTCCACCATAGACTCACCATCTATTCTCTGTCACAAGTATTAAAACAGACCCATGGTTCTGCCTCATATTTGCCTCACTCAGACCTGCAACAAGACTTCCCCAAACTCAACCCAAAATAAGGTTGCCCCAACTTTGTCCACAAAATCACCTCAAGGCGGAACAAGTCCTCCCATGTGGAGTGACTTGGCTCCTTGAGGGATCTCGCCCCTCTTCATCCAAGTTTGCCTTAGAATCATAGAGTTGATCCTTCTCTCCTTGTTGTGACATTCTCCTTCCTTGGTTGTGCACCCTTGTTCTCTTATATGGACTCCAAAGGTCACCATCACAAATCATCACATCCTTTGGGTGTGTCGCGCTCCTTCATGAACCATCACGTCCAAATGAATTGTTGCACCCCTTCACAGGACCAGTGTTCCCATGCACCCATCAATTGATGCATCCATTGGAACCAACACACCCCAACCTTGGTGCGATCCTCATGCATGCAGACCCCAACCTCTTTGGTGCACCCCTTCTCTAGGTCACTTCCTCCCAATGCTTCGCCCCATGTTTGGGAAAGCCCCTTAGCATGTTCGCATGCCCAAGGCACCCACTTTTCCAACTAGTGCGACTCTTGGGTGTCGGAGCAACCCCAAGTTCTATCTCCTTGAGTACATGTGCGAGGGTCTCCACTCCCTTCTAGCTGAAGACCTTACAATACTCATAATAAAACAAATTTTATTTTTCTCTTTGTCCTAGACCTTCCTCGAAATCATAAACAAGGGGCTCTAAGGACATTTGTGCTAGTTGATGGTGGATATTTTTTTGAATTCTTACGATGTTTTATGTCTAGTTTTGACACTTATTTTTTATTTATTTAAATAGCAGACAAATAGAGTAACAAGGCATACAAACCTTGATCATTCAAAGCATGTAACAAAGAGAACTAGAGTTCTTTATTCCTCATTTTTCATTAAGCATTGTCAAAAATTAAAAATGCCATAATCATTTATGGTTCATGTAAAATATTCTCCATGACAAGATAGTTCAAGTGTCTTTTTGGGTTTTATATTTGTTGAGTAATTGAAATTGAAACAAAAGGTCAAGTCATCGAATTGTAAAATAGGTGGATTTGCAAACCCTTTCAAAAATTAATTGTGCAATTGAATAAGGAGGCCTTACATTGAAAAGTTTAATCATTGTAAAAGATCACTCTGGGGTGCATTACTGACACCTTAAGGTTGTCAACAACAAGCAATTAAACATGCCACATAAGAAAACATATAAGTAAGTAAGAAATCACAAGGAAGCGTGACGAGTGTAAAATCTAATATGGGTAAAGGAGGAAAACATTTGCAAAACACCAATCAAGAAATTAAACAATTACACAACTCCTTACATGAATTGGATAATCATGTTATTGATTTTCACAAGCAAATTGATTTGAAGGATAAATTGATTGAATCACTTCAACTAAAATTAATTGAAAATGAGCAACAAAATGAGAACATGGTTGATGCAACATGTGCAATAAAATGACTTCATACAAATGGTCGATGTTATTTGTGACACATGATTTAATCGAAATGATGGATGTTACTTGTGACAATATGATTTAATCCAAACACTTGATGCTACTCGTGACACAAATTATCTAATGGAAATGATTGATAAAAATGCAACAAAATATATGGTTGATGATTCCTTAAGTAGTCATGATATGGAATCATACAATGAATTCATGAAGAAAAAATTTGTTGAAAGAGTTACAAGAAGAAGCAATGAGTGATACCAAGAGAAGTATCAATGAAAATAAACTTGAATTTTCTTTTAAAGTTAAAAAAAACTATCATGAATTCAAGGAAGAAAATCAAGTACATACTGATCTTTCCAAGCCTATCATCAAACATTTGGAATAAATCTGTGACAACAAACACATAATAAGACTCATATATGATAAGGAAGTTACCTTTCATGTTCTCGACTATTCTAGACCTATCCACTTCTACATTGAGGATTCCTTCAAAGAGATTCCACCTCACCTATTTTAGTTCAACAGTGGAATGCCAAGTGCCAACATTTTCATTGAGTTGGTCACATGGAGAATTGTTGTTTTGATCTCCATCCTTGTCTTCACTATAGGAAGAAAAAACATCATTTAAATAGATGCCAAAATAAGGAGGGTAAAATCCAAATAATTCATTATGGTTGGAAAAGTTCTTTGTGATGGAATCAACAAGTCAAGATTTTTCATAAGTTTTTGTTGAACATATGCTTATATTGAGATGGGGAGTGAATCTATATACGATAATTTTTAATTTAAATGAGCATTCATCAATCATTTAATAGATTTAAAACAATAAATGCACGTAAAATCAAATCACAGTACATATAGTTTAATTTGGAAACCCTTGTGGGAGAAAACCACAAAAAATTATCTTTATAAATGTCTGTAGGTACCAACCTACTGTTACAAATATTGTAGGCACCAACCTACTAGAGACACCAATCTCTTTAGCTAAGCACCGACTCAACAAGATATTGTGTAGGCACCATCCTACTAGAGACACCAATCTCTTTAGTTCAAAACCAACTCAACAAGATATTGGGTAGTCACCAACCTACTAGAGACACCAATATCCTTAGCCGAGCACCAACTAGAAAGACCTGTAGAGGCACCAATATAATATATTCATACACAAAGTACTTATGAATTCCTCTGCACGCTTCATACTTCATGCATTTCACAACATCATCATACCCTTAACGTTCACGCTCCAACGCCTATCCTTGCTTTATACCCAGACATAGCTTCAAACCCTAGTCAGATTTAGCCTTCATGCCCTAGCGAACCTCATAACATCATTCCCAAAATATAATTCTAGACTGCAACATCAAAACCTCAAAATAACACATTTTGCAGTATCATAGACCTTAGTCCTTCATAGTGCACTCTTTAAATTCCAAGAAAACTCTTCTTGCACACCTTTAGACCCCAAGAATACTCCTTGGATCCTCTTGCACACCTTTATTTTTATTGCACATTGTATTATATTTTTTATATTCAAATTGCTTAGATTGATTAGAAAAAAATAAAAGAAATTATCAAGTAACCAGCCTGCCAATGAGTTTATGTCAAGTTGAGATGTTACAAAATGGTATAAAAAAAGGGCTTGAGATCAATGAGAACATGGGATGATGTTTATTATTGTTAATGTTTATTTATACTTTTTATGTTTACTACGGTATCAAAACTCTCTAACAAAGGTTAACAAAGGAGATTTGTTTGTTGTCCCAAATGCTAATAAAAAAGAAGAAAAATCATATTCAAATCAACAAGATTCCAATGAGGGAACACAACCTTTAGTGCTATCAAGTTCAATCATAAAGAAAATATGGCTTACCTAGGCATTGCAGTAGTCACAAAAATAAGTAGGAGTACCGAAAGCTACATTTCAAGTGAGTAATTCTCCTAGGAAGTAATCCTTTAGTTCTATCAAGTTCAATCATAAAGGAAATATGGCTTACCTAGGCATTATAGGAGTCACACAAATAAGTAGGAGTGTCGAAATATACATTTCAAGTGAGTAATTCTCCTAGGAAGTTTCTAGATCATGTTGCACTAATTTAATATATAATTGACATAGAGTGTTCTAGTGGTAATGAAGCAATTGAAGAGCAAGGATTATATGATGGATGAGTAAGATGTTTGGGAAACAATTCCAAAACCAAATCAAAAATCACTAATTGATTTTTAGTATGCAATGGTCAATAAATTCTTCCTTGAATAAGGTAAGTGTTATCCTTCATCTTGCATGAGGCCTACTAGTGAATTTTTTCACTACTCTTGTGATTTTCATTACAAATGCAAGTTTACAGGTTGATATTTGGATGGCTTAAGGGTTGTGCTTTCACTTGATGAGATTATTGGTTATGTGTTCTATGATATCTTGATGATGTTGGTGCTTTGTTTGTCTTGGTGATTGATTTCCTTTCATGCTAGTAGACTTGGTTGTGGAGCTTCTATGATCATGTGGATGGATGATCATTACATGTTGATATGTGACTCTTGTTTTTAATTTCAACTTCATAAGACATTCTCCAGGTCATTCTCCTCTGGACTGAGTTGAGACGATCTGTGAGAGAGCCCATTTGATGGGTTTGTCATACTCCTATGGACTGAGTTGAGATGACATGTGGTCTCTTGTAGTGCTCCTCTGGAATGAGTTGAGATGGCTTTAGATGGTCTCCTGTCAGACTCCTATGGACTTAGTTGAGTCGAATTGAGATGGATCTCCATATGGTACTCCTATGTACTTAGTTGAGTTAATATGTTGAGAGTGATGTCCTTGTGGCTGAGAACAGGTGGACGTGTCCCTAGTGGCTGAGCACTAGAGGATGTGAGAGATCCTTGCTATATTTTCTAAGAGTAAGTGATGCAGGAGCATCACCATCAACATTAAAAGGAAGCTAGGCTAGAGGACAATGCATCATCCAACGCGTATATATGAGTTGATTTGAATTCTCAAAGGATGAAGCACCTTTTTGAATTTTGAATTTATGAAAAGATGTAATTAATAACCTCTAAATGTTTGGAGGCTGAAGCCATTCCAAGAGATCCTAGCGGATTGTAATTTATTTAATATATGGAAGGATTGTACAAATGTTGAGCATCAATCCTTATCCACTTTGTAAATTATCATAAATTCATAGCTACCCTAGAAGTAGGATGCTTAGTTCCGATGTGATAGAAGTAGATAGTTGGGAGGGAAGGCTCGAGAAGTCCCTTGATGTATATAACTTGTATTTTATGCCCATATGTAGTGGTTGTTGTGGGGATGTTTCTATTGTTGTTGTTGAATTTCCTTTTCGCTCAAGCTGAAGCTTATTGTAGAAGAGGAGAAGAGGAGAAGATTGTAAGAACTCTGTGTGTGCACTTTTTTTTTTAATATAAGAGAAGAGGACTACTTCAAATGCTTGGGTTTATCATCTCTGAGCTAATTGATTGAATGAGGTTATGTTTACTGTGTTTTACATTCTTATGTATGTGTTTCATGTTTACGTGAATGAGTCTTTAAGATTTGCATAAGTTTCAGTTGTTTCTCTTCTGAAACGTTTGGTCAAGGAACACACAATGCCCATGCAAGGAGTGTGCAGGCCGGGAGTCGTTGACAGGAATCTGAAGCTCAGGAGAGATAGAGGGAAGTTTCACGGAGAGAGTGCAAGGTGTGCACATATACTCTTTTGAGTATAAGATATATGTGAAAGACCCGTGCAAGGAGTGAATAAAGCCGACACTGATAAAGGGTGTTGAAACTTTCTAAGGAAGGCGAGTGCAAGGAGAAAACACAGAAAGTCCTTCGAGACTACAAGTTTAAGAAATAGCACAAGGTGTGCACCAGAGTTCGAAGCCCTTCGAATCTCAAAGCTCAGAAGAAATAATGTTTAAAAATCTCAAAGGGAGGAAGAGTTATCAAATATTGGAAGTCAACGGACGCGATCTGTTCGAAAAATCACAGGAGAGCTGACAACCGTCAGTTCTCATGGAGTTGCGTCGGGGTTAAACTTTGAAGTCCTCTGGACTTCGCATATTCGAGAGATTCAGTGCATAGAGTGTGGAGACTTCCAGAGACCTGAAGGATGGAATTCATCATGGCCGTTGATAGGAGTGGACACATGGTGGGTGGATAAGCCCTTCGCAAATTCGACATTTGAAGAGATAGTAAGTTGGAAGAGCCAGGGCTCCCGAATTCCAGAGCCCTGAAGTTCATCGTGATCATTGATTTCTTGGAGGAGGAGAGTCGTTGATCTTTGCCATCAAAATTATGAAGTTTGTAAGTATGGAAGGAAGCACGTGTTAATATTCGCAAGACCCCGGAGACCCAAAGAACGGATTTCATCGGGGCCATCCATCGTCGGGGACACATGTCGCCAAATCAGGAGATTTGGGGATCAGAAACTTTGAAGGAATTGTGAAGTTAAGGATCTTAGTGCAAGGTTTGTTGGAGTTACTAAGGCCAGAACTCATCCCAGTCGTTGATCGGGGGAGGCACATGGAGAGTCGAGACGACCTTCGTTAATTCAGCCTTCACAGGGTTGCAAAGAGTTGTAATGGGGAAAACACCCAGATTCCCAAAGCCCAAAACAAATCTGGGTCATCTGTATGTCAAAGCCCGAGTGTCGTTGATCTGTTGCTGACATTGTTCGTCGGTCCACTACTCCAGGATATTTGGAGGGAGGTGCTTTGAAAGATCTTGAATCCCAGATAGCCGAAGATTTTATCAACTGTATATCTGTGTGGAGATCTAGAGCCGTTGATCCCACAGGGAGTTCGACGCTTCACTAATTCATCGTTCAGAAGGAGAGCATTGTTTATCTACTAAGACTCCTGAAGCTCAGAGGCTCCGAAGTCCCGAATTCTTTGGATTTTGGAGAATTGGCCCACGATTTTAGGCCCAGGGTCATGTGGATTTCGCCCCTAACATGTCAAATCCCTTTGAATGTTAATTTAGGCTTGAAAAGAGAGGGAAAAGGCCCACAGAAGTGAAATTGAAGGTTTAGTGGGAACCTGTGAGTTGATCCAGCTCCGGAATTGGATGATCCTAAGACCGGGAGGTCAACGGGCCCTAAGATGTGGTGGGGGTCTGCATCAGTAAGATTTACTGTGTAACCCTAATTGTGTAAAGGGTATAGGTCGGCCCTGTTAATATTATGGTAGATGTGGAGGTATTTACCTCCACGTGTGAACCTGACGAGAATAGAAGACTCCGGGAAGCAAGGGAAACCCTAATGAGTTGGCTAATAACCCTAGAAGCCTTGTTGGCCCAAGAGGATAATTTATATTAGGTTATTAGCCTCCAAGAGAAGAAGTCAGCCAGAAATAATAATAATATATTGAACAGACACATACCCAGAAGGAGAAGTCGGCCCCAACAAAATTGGCATATCCAATATAAATACAGGGCGCCAGTTCTCATTTGTTACATCTCAGCAGTTGCAGAGAGAGCCAAATCTGCGCAGGCAGTTGCAGTTTTGGTGCGCAAGTTTCTGGGAGAGATGGGAAAGTGGTGTGCTGGCTTGGATATCTCTTGGCTAGGGTTTGGGACTATCTGATCAGTATTTTGTGTTGCGCTATCCTTGGGGAGAGATGCGTTGTCCTTTGTTTGGCTATCTAGCCTAGGGTTTTCTTCTGAAAGAATTCTCAGTCAAGGTTAAGGTGCTCGGAGGGAGGCTTCGGCCTATGGTTGGGTGACGAGGGTATCGTCAATGGTAAAACGAGCACACCATCTTCTATATTCTAATAGGTTATGGGCCCACGCCTCTTCAGTCAGCCTAAAATGCTGGAAGGAAACATAGTCGCTATACATTGAGCTCGTTGAGGAACTGCCGCTAGGGTTACTAGCAGGAGAAGTTTCCAGAAGCACTGCAGCTAGGGTTACTAGCAGAAGCAGTTGCATAAACCCTAAACCTCTTGTCTAGGCACCTTAAGTGACGAGATTGACCTAATCTCTGGATCGATCAGTGCGTCCTAGCCCAACGCATCTCCTGGTACTCTTAGAAGGCCAAGACGTGAAGTTTGGATTTCTAGTCAAATCTAGGGTTTGACCAAGTCAAGCAGCC
>SNQJ01S0076913.1:16286-27494 GCA_010110895.2 Picea sitchensis | reverse complement strand
AGGAATGACCAAAAAATTATAATGGCCTTCATGAGTTCGGAATGATATTTTTGGGATATCTTCTTCCTTCATTATAATCTGATGATACCCTGAACGAAGATCCAACATTGTGAAGTAGATTTTTCCATGTAGTTCATCTAATAATTCATAAATCACAGGAATGGGAAACTTATCTTTAATAGTGATCTTGTTGATATCTCTATAATCTGGACACATACGCCATGATCCCTCTTTCTTGAGTACCATTAACACTAATGTAGAGTAAGCACTTTGTCTAGGTCTAATAATGCCAACCTCTAACATTTATTCAACCATACGCTCAATTTCAATCTTCTGGGAATAAGGGTATCTTTAATGCCTAATGCTAGGAGGAACATCCCTAGGAATTAGGTGAATAGCATGATCATGATTTCAAGTGGGTGGAAGACCCCTGGGAATATCTTCAAATACTTTGGAATGTTTATCAATGATTCCTTGGAGATATAGGGGAATATATGGCTTAGATGTTTGAACATATAGTGAGCATAGTTTTACAATTACACCCTGATGCCCATTTTTCAAAAAACATTTCATGCCATTATAGTTTATCACCTTACTAGGTTTCCTTGTGATACCCCTTAACTCAATTTCCTTTCCTTCCAATGAAAATTTCATGAAAAGTTATTGAAAATTAAAATCCATCGTTCCCAATTATTGTAACCATTGGACTCCTAGTACGACATCATCACCACCCATGGGTATAGAAATAATTGGACTATTCATTACATATTCCTCCATAGTAAGATTGATCTTATGGCATTTTCCTGAGCAATTGGTAGTTCCTCCATTTTCAATCATTACTTGAAACTTTGGCACTGGATATATAAAGCAATTGAGAGCTTTGGATAATTTATAGTGAGTGAAATTATGAGTACTACCAAAATCAATTAGGACCATTACCTTTTTCTTTTTGATATATCCTTCGATCTTGAGGTTTTGAGGAGTGATAATTCCATCCAATGCATTAAATGATATCACGGGAGTCAACTCTTCAAAAGAAATATCTTGTACGTTTTCATCTTGAGATGGTTATTGTTCGTGTTCTTCTTCTTCTTCCTCTTCACAATCTATGTAGAATAATTTCTTCTCACCACACTTATGTCCCTTACTGTACTTACTGTCAAAATTAAAGCATAAACCCTTTTCTTTTCTCTCCTCCAATTGTTGAGGTATAAACCTTGTAGCTTGAGATGTTTTAGAAGAAGCAATATTATTCTCTTGATAGATGTTAGGAGTGGTCCTTCTAGTAGCCATACCCATATTTTTAATTTCAACATTTTTTTCCACCTTGAACGCATTCTCCAATGATTTGGGTTCCCAAAGACAAACCTCGTGTTGAATGTTATCCTTCAAAGTTCCTATGAATACATCAATCAAGTGCTCATCTGGAATATCCGTTACCTTTATGTTCAATATTTGGGAGTTCTCAATTTGCTTTGCAACTGAACCCTTTTTCTTGAGATTTATCAATTGGCTAAAGAAGGTATTGCTCCTTGTATCCTCATAGTGTGCTATAATTTCTTCCGTGAAAATTGTCCAAGTGACAAGTGATTTGCGATAACAAAGACATCGATACCACACAAATTGATTGGGTTCTAAATATAAATAAGCAATTTTTACCTTTTGTGTTTGTGGCACATCATGTAGATCAAAGAACTTCTCCATCTGAAGTATCCATGTAATTGGATCATTTCCATCAAATTTCCTCATATTGATCTTAGGAAAGTGGTTGGTCTTCAACCCAAAGTTGGAGTTTCTCCAGACTTGATTCATCTTTTGTGTGTCCTCATCATGAATTTCATGGGATACATTTTCACTTTCAGGTGGCCTCTCTATTAGGAAATTTTTCAATCCATCCATGATATCCCTTTTTAAACCATCCATCTTAGTATCCATTATTTCCTCCAAATTAGCTTCAGTTGAATCCATCATCCCTTGTAGTTCATATTTTTTTATTGTCTTCTTTTGTAAATAATTTATGTCCCTGTGCATTTCTTCACCTTCATCAAGAGTCCAAGTAGTATTGTCTGAAGGATTATTTGGTGTATAATATCCCTTTTTTGGTGGCATGTTGACCAATTTCACTTTTAAACCTTGATTTCAAGGCGGTTCTCCTAGAGGATATTTATTCTATTGTATCTCCAAAATTTCAGCCTTTCTGGGTCTGAAAATTTTGTTTTGCAGTTCTCTGATATGTTTTCTCTGCAATTCCATAGGTCTGATCAAAATTGGTTGTGCCAAGTGGAAGTTATGGTAACTTCCCCACACCTTATTGATTTTTGACCCTTCTAGTAGGATGTACTTGTAAAGCGGACCAAGAGAAAAATGTATGATATTTGATTATGAAACTTGCACCAGAAACACTGCAAATTGTCCACTATCCAATGCAACTAGTCTCACTTAATTTGGATATTCAATGAAAAAAATATCAATGTTTTACCCCGAACACATGTTTGAGACTAGTTAATATGACTATTCAACTACCTTATCTTACACAGGATGTATCTACAAAAGTAGGATGACCCCGAAGATGAAATTTTTATTGCAGGTACCTTGATAATTTTTATGAATAGCCTCCAAGTTTTAGGGTCTAAAACTTCACAAAAACAATTTATAGCGAAAATTCCACGATGTCTAAATTCAGGATGATTCCAGAACATTATCTTACACAAGTTATATCGCCTAAATTATAAGGCCTCAGGACATGAAATTTGAACCCCAAGTACCTTGATCCATCTACTAAATATCCTCCAATGAGTTCCTTCGGAAATGCTATAGAAAAAAATTTATAGTTACAAGGTGTCTCGGATGCAACAACAAAACCCCAAGACCTTGAGCTCTAATACCAAATGTTAATAACAAAATATCAAAATAGCATAAAAAAATCTCAGAATAAGTACTCAACACCTTGAAACATAGATAATTTCAGATAATAATCCTCTTCAAGGGGGGAACCTGCTTATACACCACATAAATTTACCAATACAAGATGATTCAAAATGAAAAGGTCTCCTTGGTATATATAGGAGACTAGGAGGTACAATTACAACTAATCGACCCAAGCCGACATAAATAAAATAACAATATTAATGTAATATGCCCCAATTAAGGGGTAATGTTCCACTATTTAGGGATTAGTATATCCAAATGAACATGAAAGATAATAAGAACTAAAAGAAGAAGAGGTGGAAGAAGAAGAAGAAGAACATCAAGAAGAATAACAACCATATGAAAAACAAGAAGAAAATTACCAACATGACTTTTTGACGCCCTCTAGGATACCAAACCATCGGGTTCAGAAGCATCATCCACCAGAACAGATTATTGAAGATAAAAATGCAAGAATTAAAACCATACGAAGTAAAAACTTTCGTACACCGGAGCAGAGACACCTTGCACTACTATCCACAATTGAACTTTTCATATTTGAGGAAGCAAGTATTGATGAACATTGGGTCAAGACCATGGAAGAATAACTACATAAAATAGAGAAGAATGAAATGCGGGAATTGGTTCCAAGACCGAAGAACAAAAATATGATTGGTATAAAATGGGTGTTTAGAAACAAACTAAACGAAGATGGACAGGTAACCAGAAACAAGGCATGATTGGTATGCAAAGGATATGCTCAAGTTGAAGGAGTATATTTTGAAGAAAAATTTTCCCCTATTGGTATAATGGAAGAAATTAGATTGATCTTAGCCTATGCATGTTCCAAGAAAATCAAGGTATATCATATGGACATAAAATCAACATTTCTAAATGGTGAATTAGAAGAAGAAGTCTGCACTGAGAAACTTGAAGTATTCCTACTTTCAGAAAGGGAAGATTATGTTTGCAGATTAAAGAGAGATCTGTATGGACTCAAACAATCCCCCCTAGAGCCTAGTAGTCAAGATTGGACTGGTATTTGCAGGATCAAGGATTCAGAAAGGATAATGTAGATAGTAATTTATATGTAAATGTTCATAGAAACAACATACTTATCATCGAAGTATATGTGGATGACATTATCTTTGGAAGTGATGATGATAGGATGAGTAAGAATTTTTCCCAATACATGCAGAATGAGCTTGAAATGTCACTTCTTGGTGAATTGACATTCCTTTTGGGACTTCAGATATTTCATTAGAATGAAGGAATTTTTATTTCCCAAACCAAGTACATCAAATAATTGTTGAATAAGTTTAGAATGAAAGAATGCAAACTAGTGAGTACTCTGATGGTGACCAGTTGCAAGTTGAGAAAATACGATAAATCTAAAGAAGAAAATCAGAGACTCTATAGATGAATTATTGGCAACCTACTCCATGTGACAACTTCAAGACCAGATGTAGTGCAAGCAGTTGGAAAAGTTGCGAGATTTCAAGCAACACCAAAGGAAACTCATGTTCTAGCAGTAAAGAGGATATTCAAATATCTTAAAGGAACAACAAAGTTTGAATTTTGGTATCCAAAATGGAATGAGCTGACTATGGTCGCCTATGCAAATGCATATTGGGAGGGAAGTATTGATGATCAAAAAAGTACTATCGGAGCAACCTTCTATTTGGGTGATTGTATGATATCTTGGTTAAGTAAAAAGTAGTCTTTAGTATCTTTATCTACAACAGGAGAAGAATGCATTGCAACAACAACATTTGGTACTCAAGTTCTCTGGATGAAGCAAACCCTGCAATATATACAAGTGAAGTATGATGAGGCCATTTCAATATTTTGTGAACACCAGTGCCATCAGTATCTCCAAGAATCCAGTGATGCATTCCAATAACAAACATATTTCGATCAAGTCTCACCTTCTGCATGAACAGGTTACATAAAATAATATCAAGGTAGATTATATTGAGAAAAAAAGGAACAAATTACAGACATCTTCAGCAAACCTCTCCCAAGAGAGACATTTGAGTATCATGGATAGAAACTTGGAATAGTTTCTTCTCCGCAGTGATATACACATTTTTCGCTCAGAATACAAGGGAAAATATATCATTTCTGCAGAGATGATAAATGAATCTTAATATGAATGATTTTCCATATGTCAGTAGATTACTTCATCAGGAAGCACGAATGGACAAAAGCATTGGAAGGGAGAAAGTTAAGAAGAAATTTGTCAGGGGGAGTTACCCTTTGCCATTGATTTCAAAGGGGGATAAAGAACATAAGCATGCAGACAAGGGGAGTATTGGTCACAGAGGGAGCAAGAGTGTTTCCATCAATGCCAAAGGGGTATATTGTTGGAAAATTGATTGTCATTGATGTCAACTTTAGAGGATGTATAGAAGCCTCTAGAAGTATTGTTTATAATTGAAAATTTCTCCAAATTGTTCCCCTTATGGCGTAGATTTAAGCATGGACCTCACGAGAAGACTATTTGAAGAAGTATACAAGAAACCCAGAGGTGTGGTCATGAGGCCCAAATTTGACTGAGGAAAATGAGGTTGAATAATACTTCAAGTGTATACAAAACCCTCATAGATGGATAATATTTGTCATGTCGTTTCCAATGGTAGGTGATATGCCATGTGGTTCCTCACAATTGAGGAGTTATGCCCTCATGAAGTTGGAAGCCCTGAAAAATGGTTAAGAATCCCCTAAATGGTTGCAACTGTTGGATTACTGAGAGGGGGGGTGAATCAGTAATAGAGCAATTTAATCCTTTTTAACCATACAATCCAAGTGTTATATCAATGTATCATTATCATCCAATAAATGCAGAGTAAATAAGCAATGAAAAAATGAACAATCATACACATACACAAGACATCGGTGTTTTACATGGAAACCCAAAGCGGGAGGAAACCACATAATTATTTTTCTTATATGTCTTCAAGAATTACATTCATTGGAAGCACCAACTTCCTTTGTTTTCCAGCTGCAACTGGAAGGATGATCCAACTCCCTAATTTCTTAGGCTACAACCTGAGGGAAGCTGCAACTCCCCAATTCTTTGCCTACAACTAGAAGGAGGCTACAACCCCCTATGTTCTCCAGCTACAACCGAAAGGTGGAAACAACCACCTATCCTTGCCCCGTCCAACCGCCCTGACGTATAAGTAGAATGATGGAACCACTATCACATTATCACTGTGAGATATACTACTGTAAACATGTAACAATCAACCTGCACCAAATAACCTGAACCATGCATCAATCTGTACCTCAACCTGTAATCAACCTGTACCATAAACAATTGCATCAACCATGCACCAACCTGTACCTCAACTTGTACCATGAACAAGTGTATCAACCATGCACCAAACCTGTACAAATAACCTGCCACAACAACTTGTCCACACAACCTATTACAACAACCTATCTCATCAATCTTATCAACCAAATCAGATCTACTCAACAAGATCAATCACCAAGACAACTCTCAAAGATGTGCATAAATCAAGCATAACACAACAACTCATAATCATCACCAAGATCTATATGTGCTTCTAATAATACAAGTATGCTACATCATCCATAAACCATGTGTCAACAATATTACTAACAAGTGCCTCCAACCATGTAACAAGTATGTACCAATCATGTATCGACTACTCATCAACTATGACTCATCAATATGTACCAACATCATCAACTATACACCTCATGTATGTGCCAACTCATCAACTACTTGTCTCAACAATGTACCCAACATGTACCTTAACCAAAAGCCCTCATAAATTTCATCATCCAAATATGATTTGTAACTATGTAATAGACCTAGTGTATATGATCACATACCTTCAAACCTTCCTTAACTTTCACAACAAGAGACTAGCATTTTCATCAAACATTTCTTTAGTCTCACATGACTAGTTTGGGATTAGTCAACAACCCTAAATTGAAATAATCATAACTATGTACCTGTAATGAATAAAGATATCAAAATAGTACACAATGTTCTTCAGTTTGTTTTATGCAATTCCTCCAAGTGTCACTACTTGGAACCTCTCAGAAAATGCGTTATAGTAAAAATGGCGTACCTTGTTGAATTTTGTCTTATTCTAGAGAGCAACCTTGTAGAGTGTGCCCCGCATGGAATATTTGTTGAATGGATCTGAAAATGTTACACACAATACTACAGCATATACTCTAACCAACACATTTGGTATTACTGAATTTGGATCTGTTATGAATAAGTTATGACATGTTTACCCAAAACACTTGTTTTAGACTAGTTTTAGGACTAGCCACAAACCCTATTTTCCACGGAGTGTAACTCCAAAAATAAAACAACCCACAAACGAAAACTTTTACCACATATACTTGGATATGTTTCCTCAATGGCCTATCAATTTCACAGTCTGAATCATTCTATAAAAGACGTTATTGTTAAAATGGTGAGATGGCCTGTAAATAACATACCTTAGAAAGCATCATCAAAGGAATTTATCCTCCCTTGAATTCTGACCTTCTTTTCTTCACCTTCCCTCTAAAATTCAGCTTAGATATCCTTTAGTTACCTCAGTCACAAATATATATTATATATTCTCAAGTTTGATGTAAAATGAGATAGCCTTGCCTCTTATTTATACTCTCCAAGTAGCTTCCTTATAAGCATCTTCTAGGTCACTTTGCCCAGTTTCCTTACTTTATGGTTGACCCACTTCTAATTTCTCCATTAAATTTATTATTTAAATAATTTCTTTTGTATTCACTTTGAATTATAGTACACTCATCACTTCACTTTATTATTTACCTTCTAAAATCTCTTAAACCACTTTGACTACTTTGACCTTTTGGAGCTTCTAGATGACATATAAGGATCCTACAACTTCGTAAGGCCATAACTCTCAAATCGTGAGGAGTTATGTGACGTTCCACATACCACCAGAAATGGCAGACATGTAATATCCATATAGAATATTTGTACCTGCAAATATATCAAAACGCATACCATTATCCATCAAACAAACTTGGGTCCATTACCCAAACCCGGGTTCTCCAACTTCCAATGGCCTTAACTCTCTAACCATGAGGAATTATGTGACGTTCCACATACCACCAAAAATGGAATGACATGTACTATCCATCTAGAATATTCTTATCTTCAAATATATTAAAACTCATACCATTATACATGAAATGACCTTGAGTCCATTACCCAAACCTTTGTGCTACCAGAATTCGCTATCGGACTTTCTCCAAGGGTTGACATCAATATGCAATATCACTCTCTAATGGTTGACATCAATGACAACCAAAAATCCATACCAACTATCCATCAACCTAATCCAACTATCTGACAATATCCTCCTTTGGCATTGATGGAAACACTTAGTCATGATAACATTTATGCTTATACTCTTCATCAACGTTTCTATCTCTCCCCCTTTGACATCAATGGAAAATGGTATCTCCCTTTGGGGCTGATCCCCCTAACTAAACTCTCCTTAGGTTTTCTCCCCCTGTCTACGTGCCTTTAATTTTTCTTTATGTTTATAAGCCTCTGATTACTCTCTTTCCCTTCATATGAATAATATATCCCCCTTTGACAAAGGGTATCACTCTGAATTCATATCGCTCATTCTTCCCTTGTGACAATCGCTCCCCTTAGAAACATGCCTCTATGCTCTCTCTCCAAGAATTTACCTTTGGATCTGATAAATCTCTCCCCCTTTGTCCTATTTATGGTGCTTCCTCGTGTACATCTAAGACATATAAGATAAGCATTCAAAATCATTAATTTTGGAGTAGAAATTACTCCTAGTCTCTGGCAAAGATACTCAAGGGCTTCCTGTGGAAGCGGTTTTGTAAATATGTATGCCACTTGTTCTTTTGTTCCCACATATTCAACTCTGATGTTCTTCTCTGCAACCTATTCTCGTAGAAAGTGATACTTGATTGTAATGTGCTTCGTCTTGGAGTGCATCACCGGGTTTTTTTAGATACTGAAGGCACTTGTATTATCACAATAGATTGGAATGGTCTCATTATAATCAAATTTTATATATGTCAAAAAAAAATTCATCCATAGAACTTGTGTACAACATGTCATTGTTGCAATATACTCTGCATTGGCTATAGATAAGGATATTGTTGATTGTTTCTTGCTTAGCCAAAATACTAAACACTCACCCAAGTAGAGCGTTTCTCCATTGGTGCTTCATCGGTCATCAATGCAACCTTCCCAATCTGCATCTGTGTAGGCAATAAGTGATAGATACTTTCCTTTTGGATACCATAATCCAAACTCTTATGTTCCTTTGAGATATCTGAAAATCTTCTTCACTGCTAATACTTGTGATTCCTTTGGTGTTGTTTGAAATCATGCCACCTGTCCAACTTCCTGCATTACATCTGGACTGGATGTTGTCACATATAGTAAGCTACCAATCATTGCCCTGTATTGTCTCTGGTCTGTAGACTTTGAATCATCATCTTTTCTCAACTTGCAATTGGTTTGCATAGGAGTGGTAATTGGTTTGCAATCTTTCATTCCGAACCTCTTTAGCATTTCTCTGATATACTTAGTTTGAGAAATAAAAATTCCTTGGTTTCTTTGACATATATGAAGACCCAAAAAGAAGGATATCCCTCCAAGTAATGACATTTCAAATTCATTCTTCATATCCTTTGAAATTTGTTGGCTTAACCTGTCATTAGTACTTCCAAAACAATATCATCAACATAAATTTCAATTATTAAAATTTTACCTTGAGTTACCTTGATGTAGAGGTTATTGTCTGCGCTTCCTTTCCATAGTTCATAGGGAGTTTTTTCATTGTTGTTTATGAGCATTACTCCGTTTTGAATGTGAAGTTATGTATTCACTACATGTGTCCAAAAAATATCTGTCAATTTGGAATCCATTAGCATTGTTCGAGCCATTTCGTGTAATTATCATCCATTATGATCATGTTCCTTTGTCTCTGAACCACTCTCTGAACCAATCTATGATTCCATGCTCTTGTCCATTATCATATATATGTCCAAACCTGCTAAGTGTTCTTATGAATCCATATCTATCCATAATGTCCAAGAATCTACTTGTGCAAATGTCCATAATGTTGACCCATTTATCACTATACTATCATGAAGTCTTGATTAATTTATCAAATTGTACTTCTGCTAACTGATTTCTCTGAATATTTTTTCTCAAACTCTGCAAGCTACTCGCAGGATGGTTCTTTGGTCTTTCACAGCTATCGCATAGACTCCCCATGTCTAATATTCATATTACTTGGGAGTCTCTAAGCTAGATAGCTCAGAACAATTCATGCTCTGATATGTATTCATCATCATCTTCATTGGTAGATTCATCATAATATTCATTGGTATATTCATTATCTCTCTGAGCTCTGACTTCTTTATTTCTATCTGTGGATTCATCTTTCACTACAATGCCTGAAAATACAATCTCTTGAACCTATTCCTTATTTACCTATCCTTCCTTTCTTTTAGTTATTTTCCAAACCTTTCTATATCTGATATCTTTCCTTTTCTCTGTAGAATTTTATTCATCTCGTTTTATTGAAAATATTGGGATCTCTGGTACCTGGTCTTTGTTCACCTATTCTTCATGTTTTATTATCCGTACTTTCTTATATCTAATATCAGTATTCTCTGTCATCGAAGTATCGATCATGCTTCTACAATCACTAGCTATGTGTCCATAGTTATGACATTTGTAACACTCAATGTTACATGCGACCACATAGACACTTCTTTCTTGAACATTTCTTTTATAATCCCTGCAATATGCAACCTTATGTCCAAAGTTAGTACAATAAAAACAATGATCATAAAATAAATTTTCATACCTGGGAGTGAATGATCTTCTTTGTGGCGTAGTCCCTCTAAATTTTTGCCTTGACTGATCATGATCACAACAACAACCTATCACAACAACTTGTCCAAACAACCTATCACAACAACATGTTTCATCAAAATTATCAACCAAATCATATCTACTCACCAAGATCAATCACCAAGACAACTCTCAAAGATGTGCATCAACCAAGCATAACACAACAACTCGTAATCATCACCAAGATCAATATGTGCTTCTAATAATACAAGTATGCTACAGCATCCATAAACCATGTGTCAACAATACTACTAACAAGTGCCACCAACCATGTACCAATTATGTACCAATCATGTATCAGCTACTCATCAACTATGACTCTAAATATGAATCAACATCATCAACTATACACCTCATGTATGTGC
>SNQJ01S0076913.1:0-14846 GCA_010110895.2 Picea sitchensis | reverse complement strand
ATACCATTATACATGAAACAACCTTGGGTCCATTACCCAAACCTTTGTGCTACCGAAATTTGCTACCGGACTTTATCCAAGGGTTGACATGAATATACAACATCACTCTCCAATGTTTGACATCAATGAAAACCAACCATCCATCAACCTAAGCCAATTTTCTGACAACAACCAGAAGTTACAAGTCATTATTTAAAGGGTAAAATGGTTATAACAAGAAAGTATAGGTTGGCCCTAAAGTGAAGGAAAGAAGTCAGTTGGAAAAGTATAAATGCACCTCAAGAAGCCTCTCATCTTTACATACACAAGTTCAATGATTATCTATCTTTCATGTGATATTTTGGTGAATATTTGTGTAGCATATCTGAGGAAGCGGATCTAAGGAATAAATAAGTGTGAAAGTCTTGGAGTTGCAGAGAAGGAAGGGTTTCAGGAAACCCTGGTCCCGCGGGACATGCTACTGGTGTACCGTGAGGCACCCTCGCGTGTGTTTTATTGCCTATCATGTGATACCTCGCGTGATAAATGGCATCTATCTAACGAGGTTAAGCCATATTTGAAGAAGGATGCTTGGTTTAGTATGCAACGAGGTATGATGATACAACAAGGTGATTACAGAGTCTGAGATGGTATGTATCAGTTCTTCTTCATGATTAAAGGTATGGCTTCTATGTGTTTGTGTGAGTCTTGTAACATGGATGGTATGGAACATGATTGAGGTAATTCTTGGAGGCCCTTGGTTGAGGTCCATGTCTTGGTGATATTGATAAATGATTGAGACATATCCTTGGTACATTGCATATGGTTGTTATGGTTCATTGTTAGAGGCACATATTTCTGATATTGGAATATACTTAGTATATGATATTGGTTGTTATGGTGCATACTTGAGGTATAGTGTTGAGACATTGGCACATATTGGATACTTGGTGCATGGTTTACTATTGGTATATCCTTGAGACATATCTTGGATACATTGTATTATATATTTGGTATATGGTGTATGGCATGATTGAGACATATCATGAGTGATATGGTATATTGTTGAGGTACAAAGTATTGTACATGTTCTAGTACATGGTTGATGTACATGATATGGTGATGGTTTTGGTATCCATGTGAGTGGATTTGGTTACATTTGGTTGATGATGTTATATCAATGACAAATACAGTGACAGGGATTGTGACAGGTTGGATGATTGGTTGATCATTAATTACAGGTTGGTGTGACAGTGACATTAACAGGTTTATGTATCAATGACAGTGGCAGTTACAGGTTGATCAGTGGTAGTGACATTTTGAGTCTACACTTGTATTTCAGGGAGATATGAAGGGGAAAGGAAAGGAGGTTGGATCCTCCTTTCGATTGATGCCTAATAATTCATAGAGTTGTATCTTCCTTCAGGTTGGTGCCTATAAATCAAGGATTCATAGCCTCCTTCTCGTTGTAGCTGGAGAATTCAGGGAGTTGTAGCTTCCTTCGGGTTGGTGCTTGTAAATCAGGTGGTTGATTCCTTCGTCCAATTGGTTTTGGAGAATTTGGAAGTTGGTGCTTCCTATGAATTTAATCTTTGACATATAAGAAAAAAAATTGTGATTTTCTCCCATTTGGGTTTCCACGTAAATTCTGGTGTACTGTGTATCTATGATTATTTGTTATGCTCTATATATTTATACTAGTCATGATATATTGATGATATACTACTAATAAATTTAATGATTACATGTTTTGATTAAAAGTGATCAAATATTGCATAATATTGATTCACCCCCCCTCTTAGTATTCCAGCAGATGGATGCGAAGCCATTTGGATTCACAAGTTGCTTACATGATTATTTGATTAGGAGCTAGAGCCTACAATGATATAATGTGATAATTAGAGTTGTATCAAACTCTCAGAGAATCCAATATTCCATGACAGGTCCAAGCATATTGAGATTAGATACCACTTCATTCAAGATAGGATCCTGAAGGGAGCAGTGAAGCTTCAATATATTTCCATAGATGAGTAGGTTGCAGATATTCTAACCAAACCCTTGGTGAAGGGGAAGTTTTTGTTTTTTAGAGACAAACTTGGAGTGGTGCAAAATACCTTCCTCATTAAGAGGGAGTGTTGATTCTAGTGGTAGCATCAAATAGGTATTTCCACACATGTCTATGCATCTTGACATGTGGAAATCGTCCAAATCCTTCTACTCTTGAATTTACTTTAATCAAACGAATTATTAAAGTACATTTATTTTTTTAATTAATTATGTAATAAGTTAATTGAGTTATCTAAGGAAAGTGCTAAAATTAATTGGCATGTTTCTAAATCTAAAGTGAGTGTGAGAAGTAATCTCAACATGTAATCACTTTGGAGATATAATTCACAATTATAAAAGCAAGGCTAGGGTGAAGGAGGGAGACACTTGAAACTTGACATGTGCTGAGGGAGTCAAAATTGAGTATTGTATCACGAAGGACTATGATTCAAGATCTTGGATAGTTGGAGAAGGACTTCCATATAGAGATCAAGTCAAGGAGAAGAGATAACAAAGGATCACGTAGGTGGATTTCGGTTATAGAAAGTCATAGGAAACTATCGCGTCATACGGACCTTTCCATACATGTACGTGGGTCTTAGTGGAGACAATCATGTACAACTCAAAAAGCAAGCAGTTTTGTTTCTTACAACAGGTCATACTTTTCCAGGTTTGTATGCAATTGTATTTCTCTCAGTGGGGCTCTCAATGGGGCATTATCCCTATTATAGGAGCCTTGATTTTAGAATAATAAAATTATTCTCAACACTATTTTTCCCTCCAGGGTTTTTCCATGGGTATCTACCCAAAAATATTGGTGTTTATGTGTGCTTGAATTGGGTTCCTTACTTATTCTTACACTGCATGTTTAGTTGATTACTCAGTTGTGCTTTAATTCAATAAGTGATTTATTTGGAATTAATGGTTGGGTGTTGATTAAGAGAAATTTCAACACAAGTTCCCCAAGAAAGAAAAGTGGTCATCATCAACCAACTTAAATATAGTCCTACTCCTACCTAGAATATAGATATTTTTTCCCATGGCAGGTTCTAAGATCTCGATCCTTACATTTTTTTGGCGTTGTCACAATATTTACAAGGACTCATCATTTCTAAGGAAATTTTTTGGTGCTCCTCCATAAGTGTGTTGTCCCCCCTTTCTAAATTCTCTACTCACAATGAGAAGAAACCTTTAGCTTTAGGATATGATATGTGTTATGTGATTTGGGAATTAACATCCTTCTCACTAGCATCATCTAATTATCCTACTTCATAAGACCTATTAGTCCCTATCAATGAAGAGTTATTTAAGGCCTTGAATACCTTTGTATTTTATGAACATGATATTGAAACTTTATACCATGTCTTCCTTGGTGATATTAATAGTTTTCGTCCCCTTTTATCCTCTCCATATGCTTTGGAAGAGGACTCTTTAGCCCATTTCCAGAATGAATACAATTGATTTTTCCATCAAATGGGGTGTTAAACAATTTAAGGTTGAGTTCAACACTTCAAAAAACTTAATATCTTATACAAAATATGATAAGAATTTCCAACTTTTGTTTCATGGGTGATGGACCTTTATGTTTCTTTTGAAATTCTTCGGCTTCCTTACTCTTGAATCACATAATTTTGTAGAATGGAAAAGGATCTAGAGAAATGGGTTGATGACCTTGTATTTGAATTTTTCTTCGTTCAAAGATGAATTTGTCTATGCACCATTGCACAATCTCTTTCATGTTAGTCACCTCCGGAACACATCCTTCTAATTCTATTCTCGAGGTTCAAATTAGGTTTGTTTTCTTTTTCTTACTTGACATCATTTTTTTCTTTTGAAAAAAGGTGGCACTACTCTTGATACTTACATCTTGGAATATTTGATTTTATTAAATTCTACCACGTACTGTGATGACCTTAATGGTCAAAACCCATAGTATAAGCCAACTCCCTAATCATGCCTTATCTATAAGTCTTCAACTAGACTGTCCAAGGATCTATAGGCTCAGTTTTATTTCCTTATCTAAATCACACATATATCAGGTTAACAAATTCTTATTTTTTCGATCACATTCTGGATCTAGTTCTCGCTTCCTTGTGTTCTCATATCTCCACTAGACTTCGTCCATAGGTCTGGTTGAGCCTTTACATAACACCTTACTCCATTTCTTGAATCCTATAGTCGTAGCTCCATTTAATAGAATCATGTGCCATGAACAAAATCTTCTTATATAAGAACTTAACCCTTTAGCATTGAATCCTTAGTGCCCATCCTCCATATGGCCACGAGCTATATTTCAAGGGGCTAAGTCCTGACATGAATCTTTATGCAAGGAACCCCCGAATTATACCATCTGTTGACACATGTCAAAGCCTTTAATGGTTAGGATTATTTCAAATACCAATCCATAATTAAGTTGTGTACTAGTTAACTATGTGAAATAAATCTCGACCCTTGATCTTGATCCCTCCGATCGTGATCGATGATTGGTATTATTCCTAGTCCTACACACAATATAACGGCTATTGTATCTCTTCGTGACTTCAATATTTGTTCACTTGTTAATTGGATAGGATCATCAATCCTCCACAGTGATTGATGATCACTTATATGATCTCATCATCCACGTCATGAGGCTCTTCTTCTAAAATTGCAAACACCATTTAAACACTATGTAGAGATAATGTTCATATAAAATTAGTCCATGAAAAAATTTCTTGCACTACACTTGAACAGAGTGTTCAATTTCTCATTCGATATAATATTGTACAAGATTTACATAAGGATTCTAATGCCTTTCCTGACTTGATTTTAACTCATCTTTCCTCTCTTTGGATCAATTTACTCACTTAATGGGACACCCTTGAATACTTTCAAGGCTTACAAACTTATACAAAGGCTTCTGAAACTAGAATCAGCTTCAGATCCAAATTACTCTCAACAAATCCCTGGATATCCTATTAGATCCAGAAGATCCTCTAACAAGACTTAACGCTAGGATCCTCAAGTCCTCAATCACTCAACAGTTTCCTAAGGATCCTCTCAGATACACTAATTACTCATTCAACTCCTATCTTAGGATTCTCACTCTTCATGAGATATAACTTACTCTATATCTCTCAACTTCTCTCAACTCTTGATATCTCTTCTTAGAAGCATATTTGATTACAATACAATCCACTTATACATTCTAGATCTCCTATAAAACTTAGGAAATTAAAATAAAATTCCTTTAAGGAAACAAATCCCTAGGAAAATGAAACACGCCCTAGGTCTAATCAAATGTACAATATTTTGGAGGCATAATTCTCCTCCATTAGAATCCCTAGGAATAAAAATTGTTCATGATCTCCTAATCATGAGTTCCTTCAATTGCTTCATTCTTCTAGTGTCCTCAAGGGTCCCAAATGTTATGTTGAAGCTCTCCACTTACTTCATTGTTGTCATACTGCCATGTTGTTGCTGACAGCAACTCTCCTGGATTCCACATCTTATGTTGTAATGCCCCACTGGATTTTCTTTGGAAATTCTCCCTTGTCACTTGTTTCATGTTGGTGTCTTTCTTCCCACTTGATCTACTGATGTAGATCTCCCTTTCATTTGCATGTATTTTATGATATATATTCACCATCAACATCCTTATTATCTCAATCTCAATGTAAAGTATGTTATTTGGTCGATACATCTCTTTTCTAAAAACTTGTTGTTGTTCCCTTGGTTGATTTTTTTTATTTTTGTTGTCCACTAGTTGCTTCTTATTGTCTCCCATTATGCCACTGTTGATTGACATCTCCATATTCTCTTTAAAATTAGTTTGAAATGAGTCTTAAAACCTTTTGTAGTCTTCTTGTCATGCATCCTTAGTCATCCATTCATCTAATAATTTTAGTTCATCCTCAAAATTCATCAATTGAGGTTTGGTTTCATCCTTAGGAAACAATATTGAGACTACTTCCATATCGTGTTCATTTTCCTATGTTAGAACTGCAATTTCGAAATTAAATTGAAAATTAAAATTTAGTTTTACCTCCTTAGATGAAATAAGCACCTCTCCTTCACTTCTAGGAGCTTCTGAACATGTTTCCTCTTTGGTTGTACTTTCCCTTTCTATCTCAAGTTATATCAATAATCTTTCCAGTAGTTCTACCTCTTTATCCCACTTTGAAATAATTGCATCAGAATGCTTCTCTTCAACTTCCCTTTGGATATCTTCATAAGCCAAGCCTTTTATGTTCTCTGCATCAATAAGTTATTCTAACTGTCTGTAAGCTATCCCATTAGTAAAATGTGTATGTTTTCCTTATTATTGTATGTCTTCATGAGACACTCTTGCCTCATCCCCCATAAGAATGTAATTCTAATCCTGACTGCTTGAAATTTTTTTATACATTTCTTTTTCTTCCTTCTTAATATTGACAGCTTCATATAATTCATCACCTGCTAAACTTGCAAACACACACAAATTTCCAGTCTTAAAAACATTAGGCCTTTTAGCCTCATTTGATTTCTTTGTCATCATGTCCATATGTTGTTTTGAACTCTCCAAAGAGCTCATGAGACTTCTTGCAAGTATCTAATCCTCTTCATTATCCTCTCCAAGGATATCTCCCTGCTCTGATTCACAAAAGTGAACTCCTCATTTTTTCAATGGCTTGAATCTAAACTCAACTCCTTTGAGTTTCTCCTTCTCAAATAATTTAACCTATGCTTCAATTCCTCTAGTCATTTCCTCAATTTCTTTTCAAATAACTCCATTACTGGACATTTGACACTCTTCACTTTCCATCCTCTTCTTTGGTTCTCTTTCATATTCTCCTGTAGCAGTGTTTCCATGTAATTGAGTTGTATCTTTAACTCAGTCATTTCTCTTTCAAGATCCTCTTGACTAATCCTCTTCCTTATTCCATCTAATTTGGAATCTTTCCTTTTTCTACTGTGGATTCCCTGTGAACCTCTACAATGACCATCAATAGTCACTGTCTCCATTTCCTTTGTGAACTCCATCTTGTTCACATGTGGACTTCATTCAAGCCTCCTCTTTCAGCAAGTCTCCATACTTTTTGCACCATACCTCAACAATCTATCTCCTTTGAGATTGATCTATTGGTACCTATGGTTCTCTCTCTTAGAACCTCTTGATCAACTATTCTCATCTAGGCTCTACAACTTCCACGTCTCTTCGAGAACACTCACTTTTTCTCCTTAGTCCAATTTGTTGTATCTATCAAGGTTATTTTCCACTGCTTCCTTTCTTCAAGAGCTCACATGATCTCCTCCTGCATTCAAGAATGTTACAGAATGTTTCACCTGCGAACATATGAAACTTCCATTGGATTACTAGACCCCTATACCAAGACAAAAATAGTACAAGTGGACACTAACATCCCTTTAAACATATATTAACCAATCAGAATGAGAAGGAGAGAAAGGATATGATGAACCTATTTCGATGTTTGTCCTTGCTACTTACAATCCCTGGGCTTTATCTCCAATATCTCTAGTGAAAATTGAGATCTGCAATGGAAAACAAAGGAAAACAACTATATCCTACTCTACAAGATTATATAAGACAAGTGTATCTATGAATATATAAAACAGTAGACAAGAAAATGTAACAAGACATAAAATTGAAGGAAATAAGTCAAGTATATATTAATTGGAAAGACAAAAAGAGGCACTTACAAAGTGTGATTGATGATGCAAGACTTATCCAACCTCTCCTCATCCAACATTTGCATGAATCTTGACATCAAAATGCAGATTCTTCCTCCACAATTAAAGGTTTGATACTTCAATTGTTCCTCCCTTCACATTGGAAATACCTTCAATATATAGGCTTGATAGGTCCAACCACCATGAGAAAATGAAGGATATGGTTGAGGATATGGATCCTTAATATTTTTATAAAATCCTAAGGTGAATCCATAGCAGAGGGGTCGAACACAACCAACCTCATCCCAAGAGAGATAGCCCATAGAATAAGGTGGAGGATCCCTCTTTTCCCTCTAACAATATTGTTGCTCCACTAGAACTGGATACAGGGAACCATATTCTACAGTGGCGCTCCCATAACATGGAAACGGGGCCACCATTTCGTGAAATGGCACTCCCCTAGCTTGGCCAGGGGGGCACCACCCTTCATAAATGCCCAAAAAATGGTCGATTTTTCTAAGAAAAAGGTGTGTTTTGACCTTGAAATGATGGGTTTCTTCCTCCAACATGACTTGGGAGTCATGGAAAATGTATTTCGTAGTGTCAAGGGGTTGAGACACTCAAAAAAATGTATGTGAAACTAGCTAAGGTTCATATGACACTTGTGACAGTGCATGCGACACTTAACAAGGTGCATACATCACTTTGTGACACTTGCAACACTCAGGGTGCAAAACTCAAGTGTGACATTTATGACACTTCTGACACTTAGGATATAATTCCTAAGTGTGGAATTTTGACATGTAAAAAATGCCCCCTAAAGTGTGAGGTCGGAATAAAAACTGATGGTTACAAATTATTCAATGCAAGGGTATTGGAGTAGGAGAACCTGACATAAGTTGCAAACAATCATTAGTCAGTATACAAATATATTCCATTTCCGAGGTAGGCATACCTATGCTCAAAATACAGGATGACTCAAAGAATGGTCGCCAACCAATACACTGTGGATCCATGAGAATATTGACTAAGGACATGGCCACCAAAGATACAATGTGGATCCATACCTCCATGACATGAACTAATCACATCCATGAAAAATACATAGTGGAGCTATGAGATGACAAAACATAGCCACAGATCGATACAATGTGGATCTATTTGACAGTATACATATCAGTAGGATTGACAACATGGTGATTGTATACATATCTCCATCACAACCTTGGTAAAGTGCATAATAGAGTGAGCGCCCAACCCACGGTCTTTGTCCCGATACAAATGTGGTACGAATATAGCCATGTGAATAGATGATTTGATGTCGAACATGGTATAAACCACTTGATTACCAATCATTGATGTAAACCATAAACTAGTGTGAGGGAAATTACCAATGATGTCGATGAATCCCAAGGTACCCTAGTACATTCCAATGAATGTGAATAAATGAGTTGAGTTTGAACATTCGTGGAATCATTTGATTAGAGGTAAATGATGTAAACTTACTGTAAGAAGCAAGGAGGCCTTCCATTGAGGCATGTAGGTCCCAAGGTACTAAATAGTTTCTAAGTCTAATTCTCAGATAATGTGTTGAAGTCGACAGGAAAAAACTCATTGAAGGAGGGACTTGATGTATCCCCCATCATCGACACGAAACTAACACGGTAAAGTGATGTGAGATGCAGGATCGAATGAGTATGGATTGACACAAGAAATGGAAACTGGTAATACTATAGATGGATGTTTTGAAGTGAAACTTCCCTTGAACATTATGAAGCATGAAAACTGACTTGGCGGCATTGACTCAACAAGTACCAATAACATAATGTGGCGGAAAATAAGAGCATTCTTCGACTGGAACAAAAAATTAAAACGACACATGGAATTGTTATGACTCAGAGAAAAGAATATTACCCAATTGTAAGAATATATGCAAACAGGTGCCATTTTCAAGGGTGACAACAGTTGCCATAAAGTATTCCAAAAAACTTGACCCACTTCCTTCAATTTCCCCCCCATCATGATTGATGAGTGCCTCTTTCTTTTTAACGAGCTTGAGGAGGATAATAGATGCTTGGTATAGCTCATCCTTCATATGAGTTCCTCAACATATATTTAACGAACCTGAGGAAGGAAGGGCTTGGTCATTTATGGGTCCTAAAGATTGGACTCACATAGGTTCTTTGATGCATAGTTTTAAAATCCCAAAGAAGGTAAACTCGGTGGTTTTTCACATTTAGAGATTCTGAAAAGAACTTAAAGATGACTCCATGGATGACTTTTTTGTAAATTTAGTCTTCTAGGACTGAAAAAGTGCAAAACAATACAAGGGAGAACTCTTCTAATCATTCTTGGCTAGAGTATTCATTTTTCGTAATTAGTCTCATGAGGCCAAAAAAGAGATAAAATACCACTTGAAATACAACCTCTCAAACCTTTTAATGAGTGTGAAAGGAAGTAAGCTCACTTGAAAATATTTTCATGTTTAGGGAGTCTAAAAAGAGCTTAAAAGATACTCCAACGAGTTCCCAATGCAATGTCCAAAGGTTTCAAATGGGACCCATGGATAGTTGGTACTTTTCCCCCATCTGTGTGATGGAAGCTAGTGGCTTTCCCCCAGCTACATGATACAAGCTAGTGGATTTGATCTAGATTTATGTCTAGAGGTTGGATATATTCCCCCCCAAGCTTCATTTCATCCATCGATTCTTAATTTGTCACCAATTTTTGTACCAGATGGATAAAAGGGGTCAACATCCAAAGGAATATGAAAGGAATATTATCGAAGAGATCACCATGTCAACTACCATATCTAAATTAGAATAAGGGAGATATTGCTTCTCATTCGTATTTGAACGCATGGGACGGGTTGCCACATAATTGACATGCGGTGGGGTAGATGTCACTGGCATGTAAGGACCATTTAGGGAAGTTGTATGGCTGACCTTCATATGAGGGCCAATGAATGAAAGTTGTTCTATGGTCACTATGTTTCCATTATGAGGGAAACACATAATTTGAAAGAGCGTGGACACAAGAGCCTTAATAGAATAAACATAGTCTTTCTTGAAGATCAAATTAAAATACAAGGGGTCGTGGACTACCATCACATCAATAAAGACATTTTTCCCTCCTAAAATAATAGGAAATTGAGGAAGGATCCCTAAAGATGACTATCCATTTTGTTAAAATCCAGCAGATTCTGAGTCACCGACGCAAGATGAGGAGAACCTAAAGCTTGCTAAGAAATGGACGATAAAATACTAATAATTTCACCTTCATCGACAATAGTCTGAGGAATATCCCTACCACAAACCTGAACAATGATTTGGAAAGGTATATAGGAAGGGAGACAAAATTATGACAATGCACCCCAATCGAAAAGAATGACCTCATTACTCAGAGGGGGTTTCGTTGGAATGGGTGAAGTACCCCCTTGTCCAAAAGAATCCATAGTAACAAGAAATACCTTAGCGACATCCTCAATATTCCTAGGAGGAGTGGGATTGACCAAGGGTGGTATTGGATCGACCACTTTAACTTCACTCTCCAAGGGGAGAGTGGGATCAATCGAAGGTGAAATCGAATTGATCACTTGATTGACCGACTCAATTAATGATGGAACCAGATGGATCACCTGATCAATTGGATTGACCGATGATGGAACTGGATTGACAATTTCATCAACCAATGGAGGGTTTGGAGATGGAAGTTATTGTTGGACATCAAAAATCTTTTCCAATATATGTGAAACCTCATCCATACAAGGGAAGAGGTAACTACAGTGCATCTCCTTACATAACAAGCAAGGAAATTTGACTTTACCCTTATTACTTCCAACCTTATTATCACTAGTTGATTGGTTGTCACCAACATGACCTGCAGTGGCTGATGACGCGGGTTGAGAAAATTGAGACCACACTTCTACAACCTTGGGAATACCATGGAAATCCTTAAGAAGCTGGTCACCCTTACAAATCCTGCAAGGGAATTTGGGGTTGAAATGTGTCTTGGTAGAATTGTAGACATTATAAAAAATCCTATCATGATGAACAGTATTTGGTTGATCACTTCCAACATGTCCTGCAGTGATTGGAAGTTTTCCCCCTAGCTTAATTTTCTTAATATTCCTTTTCTTCTTCTTCTTATCCACCTAGTTACTAGTTGTAGATCTTTCACTAGGTGAAGAGGAAGAATGAGAAGAATACCATAAGGGAGAAGAAGGTAGAGGATCGACATGAGGTTGATGGTTCTGGGGTAGAGTACTTATGAATGAAGAAATAGGAGAATTTACATTCACCGGAGTGGAACAAAACCAGACCAGTAACCCAATAATGAGTCCAAAAAGAGTCAAAGTAGCGATATTAGGAGGAACAATGTGTCCCATAGAAGGTGAAACAAATGGTATCCCAAGAAAATGGTTCACTTCGTTGGTAGTCCAAGGAATTGACGCCATAGACACGAAATCAACCCTAAGGGATTTTCTAGAGAAAAAAAACAACACACGATAAAAAAATCTAGAAAACAAACCAAACAAAAAAACCTTTTCATAATGAATGCACTAGTTGGTGATGAAATCCAACATCACATGACCAATATGAAAAGGGGTTGATATAGAGAGGGTGGATCAGTTACGTTGGTGACCTACTTAACAGACTTACACTTTGGTGCAATTTCCCTCACGGTCTATCTGTGGGTTACCCTCCAAGGAGCCCGAGTGAGTTTGACCAACATATTACCTAGGTACAACATATACTCCCCTTCTTCATCATATTGTGTACAAACCTTAAATATTAACGCCACACAAGTTACCAACTCGCAGTCATCCTCCAGGAAGGTAAAATCCATAGTCAGGATCAAACATATGGGCAGGATATCAAGTCCAAAATTCTTCTAGAGGATTGAATACAAGAGGACCAGTAAACTCCAGAGGACCTCAAATGGATTCAAGATTCACAAAGCTCTGAGACCAAATGAAAAAAACTAATTCTCAGGGATAACCCCCAGTATACGATCGTTACACTATGTTTGGTTAAGCTTCAGAGGGTTAATCTTCGTTGCTCTCCTGCACACAACCTCGTGTTTAACCCCTATGTGAGAGGGGGGTCCCGGATATGCTTATACAAAAATTGTATTTTCTCTCCCTATCACAAGATTATATGTTTTTTTATGACTTTGGAAAGTTATTATCAACACCTATTCCAAATCCCTACACTTAAGCTAATGTAGGTTTGAACACCATAGAAAGAAAATTTTCTAGATAGATTTTAATTAGTGCTTTTATTTTTAGGATGTTGTTTACTCAAGGGTATGGAAGTGAAATCGATGATATTCATGACTTCAACTCCAAAAGAGTGCAACATAATTAGATGAAAATATTTATGTTCGATGAACTCTATCTATGGAAAGGAGAAGAGTCTTTTCCCATTCCCAAATGCATAAACCCACTGCAGTTTACCTAATGCAAAATACAAACATGTACCACCCAAAAATTTGAATGTAATCAATTTATGTTTATTTGATTATAAATTCAATGAACCTAAATCAAATGCAAGTTATTTCTACTTCCTTAATTTCAATGCAAGAATCCAATGCAAACACAAAGGAATATGAAGTAAAAAGATCAAACAATAAATGCACTCAAAATTGATGAGAATTGAGAGAAACTAAGTGTAAAATAAATCGCTCAGTCCAGAACTCAAAATTCAACCAGAAAGCACAATTTCGGAATTCCTCCAACAAGAACGCAAACAACGAAAAAATGAAAGAGGAAATCACTCAACAATCCTTAAAGATGAGAAACAAAGAAAAAAGTATTCAAGCTAGGTTGTGGTAAGAAAAAGAATCTCAATCATTCAAAAGAGAAATATGTTCTAAAGAATATTGAACAGAAACTCAAGACAAATCAAACTTTTGCATACTCTTCCAACCAATCAGATAATTGAGAACATCACGAGACAAAGACCAAACCAGTGAAAAGGAAGTTGAACCAATCTCGCAATGTAGAAGAGGTTTGCAAGATCAAAAAATATAAAAATGAGTGATAATTATCAAATCCTCAATCCAAACAAAGTCAAAGACAATCAAGAGTCACTCAGAAACAAACCTCTCAAAAGAATACAGAGAAAAAGCAGGCAGAAAGAGGGAAAAAAGCATGAAAAGGGAGATTGTCACCCCTGTTTTCAAGGAGAAAGTTCCATTCAGGAGAATGGAACCCTCTAGGAGTATCTAGGGGAGATCCAATCATATAATGGAACCTCTGTATGCATTGCAAGGGAGTGTGAATCAGGCTAATGGAGCACTGGTGTGAACTGTAGGGGAGTGCCACTTTCTGGAAAAGTTCAAAAAATGGCTTTCAACAAGCTTAGACTCAGCAAAGACTCAATAAATGGCTCTGTAAAATCTTCAATGAGGAAGAGGGAAGAGTAAATAGATCAAAAACAAGCATCAAACCAGATCTAATGATAGGCAAAGGCTTTAGACATTCCAAGGAAAGACTAGTCAAAGTCCCTCCGGAGTGGAGTCGCCAATTTCTGTTACGGAATGTTTCACCTGCGAATAGATGAAACTTACCTTAGATTACTAGACCCCTATACCAAGACATAAATAGTACAATTCCACACTAACATCCCTTTAAACTTATCTTAACCAATTAGAATGAGAAGGAGAGAAAGGATATGATGAACCTATTTCGACGGGCTTCCTCATTGTTTCCAATCCTCAGGCTTGATCTCCAAGCTCCCTAGTGAAAATTGAGATATGCAATGGAAAACAAAGGAAAAAAACTATCTTCTACTCTACAATATTATAAATACAAGTCTATCTATGAATATTAGAGCAACAGTAGACAAGCAAATATAACAAGACATAAACTTGAAGGAAATAGGCCAAGTATATATTAATTGGAAAGCCAAAAATAGGCACATACAAAGTGTGATTGACGATACAAAACTTCTCCAATATCTCATCATCCAACCCTTTCATTAATATTGACATCAAAATGCATATGCTTCCTCCATAATCAAAGGTTTGATACTTCAATTGTTCCCCCCTTCACCTTAGAAATACCTTCAATATATAGGCTTGAGAGGCACAGCCACCATGTGAAAATGAAGGATATGGTTGAGGATATGGCTCCTTAAGGTTTGGGTTAGATCCTAAGATGAATCCAT
>SNQJ01S0076912.1:0-35455 GCA_010110895.2 Picea sitchensis | reverse complement strand
TTGGAGAACCTTGGTCATGTTTGAACTCTTTTGGGACTTCGACAAGCGGGTCGAAGGCGAAGCGCAAGTCGAAGCAGAGATCGTGGGATCTTGGCCCCTTTTTAGGGTAGTTTTGGGATTAGGGTTTATGTAACGGGTATGGGATGTCGGCCCATGGGTTTACCCATGTTTAGGCCCATTTTGTAATGTATAAATAGAAATATAGGCAATGTAAGAAGTAGTAGACCTAGTAGAATCGGCTTAGTGCGGAGCTAAAGGCTTTGTGAATACTATGTGTTAAGACTTGCAGAGCTAAGTGCAAGTGATTGTAAGAAGCTTGTGTGCAGACTCTGTAAGAAGGATTTGTGTTGTGACCTAACTTGGGGAAGGAGGATCTGGTGAGGTGAGCGTATATCTCATGTCCTATGCGGAGTGGGGTTTTGGGCTCTGTGCATGTATGGAGATTGACAGAAGATAATAAAGAAGAGAAGAGTTGGTGGACAAAGCCCCACACTGGGGTGAACCACGTATATCTTTTGTTATGGTTTCTCTGTGCATTATGGTTGTTATATTGTTCATATGATTTAAGCTTAGTGCGGTAATGAATGTTTATATGAATCTAGTATGATAGATTAAGTGCTTAATGATGTGACTACATGCTAGATCTGATCTCTTTCCATATGTTAAGTGCTTAGATGTGTTAGGTCTGGTTGAATACTACATTGTTCTATAATTAGGGTTTGGATATGTGATGTGAATAAAGGTTAAATACTGATGAATGTTAACTTCTAAGTGCTTTGATAGAGTGGTGTACTCATAGATCTATGTCTCAGCTAGGTTGTAGACACTTGAGTCCTGCAACCACCCCTACCTCTACCTCAGGTGAGACTTCATCTGCTTCGTAGTTGTTGTCGAAAGGGTTGGTAGTTAGGATTTTTTTGGTGTGTTGTTGAAGCATTGAACCCTGGGTCTACCCCTGTGCCAACAAATGGTTCTGTTGCTGGCACCTAAAACTGTGATTGTTGGGAACTAAAGAAAAGAGAAAGCTTTGTGCGTAGATCTATTTCTCTAGTGTGCAGTATTTTGCTTGACCTACGAAGCTTTGTGCTAAGAATAAAAGTCTGATCTGAAAAAAAGAGGTAAGATCGTGAAGCTTTGTGCTATGATAAAGTTAAGATAAGTGAAATTTTTATTTCGAAAGAATGGATCTAGGTATGTTTAATAGATTCAATCCTAGTTTGAAAACTAGGGTACAACTAGAAGAAATAAGATATGATAGAAATAATGAAAGATATTTTATTCCTATGCATAGAAAGAATGTTTGGACTAACAAATGGATGCAGGATCCTAGAAAGAATTTTTTGCAAGCTAGTTACTATGATCTTAGAGCGTAGTACAGGAAAGTTTGGGGATCATTTAATAGAAAGAGAGGATTAACCCTTTGTTACAGCTACAGAAGACCGGACCATGTGGATAAGGAATGCCCTGGTAGAAGACCTAATTGTATTTGTTGTAAATCTATGGACCATGAAGTTTTGGATTTCCCTAGAATGATTGCTAAAGTTGAAAAGATGAATATGAGACAAGAAACCCACGAGAAAGGACAAGAGACTAAGGATATGGTAGAACCCCAGAAAGAATTAGAGACTATATTATTGCAGATGAAAGAAACCCTGAATGACCACAGAGACATTAGTTTATTAGATATCTTCAAAGCAAAAGAGTGCATAGAAATAAGAATAGGAGACTTTGACGTAGATTGTGTTCTCGATGAGGAAGCACAGGTGAATATCATGATAGAAAGAACTTGAGAAATTTTGGGAAAGCCTTCTATGGTTCTTTAATTAGGAGGAATAGGATTCTTTAGGGGGAAGATGATAACCCTATGTGGAAGACTTATCCAGATACCTATGAGTGCACATGGTACTTCGACAGAGGAAGAATTTGACTTTATTAAATTTGTTGAGAATAGTGCCCCATTTTCCATTTTGCTAGGAAAAACCTATATTGAGAAAGAACAGACATGAAGGAAAGAAGAAGAGGAATATCTCGAACATAAAAAGCAAGAACTAAGAAATTTCATGACTAGGAAAATAGCACACTTGATAGAAGAACAGGAGAATAAGTCAAAGTTGCTAGGGACCAGAGATTTGGATATTGAAAATGAAAGAACACATAAAGACTTGAGGAACTTGTCCATACATTATCCATATGGATATCGGTGGCCATCCACCTTTTCTAACTGGCTCAAAACAGTTTTCTGGCAATTTTGGTAATTTACTATTTTTAGCAGTTTTCACTTCTGAAGCCATTTTGAGGCCCTAAACAATGTTTTTTGGGAAACATGGTTTGCAATATTTGATTCCCTTCAATATTGTGCCTAAAATGAATCTCCTTGATGATACCTTTCTAATGGGCTATCATATGCCTAAAACGGATATTGTATGCAAAAGTTACAACCCCGGGAAGTTGATGTACTAACTTACCCAAACGGGGCCCACATGACTTTTGGCGCTTCATCTCCTAGGGTTAGGTTTTTGGATGTCTAGGGTTTTTGGAATTCCTACTTATTGTAAAAATGCCTTCATAGCCTCATTGTAATCATCTTCTTCCGAATGAGCATAGTCATCACATCTCTTCTCAGAGATAAGTCGCCACCATTCCAGTAAGCTTGTTTATGCTGCATTTTACAATTTCAGCTTATTTCGTTATTGAATAGAACACCAATTTTATTGTATCTCTGTTATTTTCTGGTAAGAACCTGTTAATAATCTGTAGTCATTTCATTATGCTCATAAAATCTGGATCAGTGGTATCAGAGCAGTCTACTCCTTGTTGTCTTAATGCATGTCCCCAACGAGGTCGGAGTACAAAGAGTTGGGTCTTGAGATTGTTTATCTTGAGGACAAAAGATCTCACACACCCAAGCAACCTCTCATGGTAGGATAAAATAAATATGACAAGACAGGAGATCCTTTCAAACTGTTGATTGAGGAATCCCTCATGCAACAAAGGAACGAGATGATGGATATTTTCACGCAAATCCTTTGGCGACTACCAACAGGCAACACATCTTCTTCGAACGGAGGCATTGCCCCCTTCAAGGTACAAATAAACTTTGATATTCCTATATTTTAAGGTCATATAGACGCAGATGTTGTAGACAAGTGGTTGAATCAACTAAAAGAAGGAGATGGAGTATGAGGGGAGAATACATGGCAGGAGATGGTAGGTGGAAATGACGAGGAAAGTGACGCGGAGGTGAGTGGAGGACAGGTGTGCTGCAACGAAAGGATGAGGGAGATGGAAGATGTAATAGGTGGAAGAGAGATATGGAGTAGGGGGGTAGATGGAAGTGGTAGGATGGAGCGGTAAGCAGGAGTGGTAAGTGGTCTACTCGTAGGGGAGGGAGAGTGGTAAGTGGTAAAGGTCGGGGGGGCATCCGAGTTCATAAGGAGGTGACACGATGGTGGGGGCCCTGCACTCCAAAACCACCAACTCGAACCCCTCCCCCCGTTAAAGGTAGAATGACGAGGGGGTCTGATATGGGCCCTACACCATAGATCTGAGTGTGCATATCTTAGCCGCCCAGATCCATGCATTTCTTAGCATGACACGCTTGCGCACACAAAACTTAGGATAAATGGGTTTTTTAGCCCATATCTCGCCTCTTTTCACCAAAATTCCAACTTCTTAGGGAAACACCTTCATTTACAAATAAATGTGATAACATTAGGCTCCATGGAAATGGCTTGCTCCCTACGAGATGCCAAGAACTCTTCTGCAGTTTCAGTGCCTTTTTGTTGGGTTATGGAGTCACTTATAAAGTTGGAAACAAAAGAAAAACAATATTTACAAAGACATGGAAGCCACAGATGTCTCAGATAAGAAACTTTTTCAGAAAATGTTCGTTTACAAGGCCACCAAAAACTTCATCACCCTCCAAATTTTGCAATATGTAAGTATTGTTTGAAAATATCTCAGACACTTTGAAAGGCCCAATCCAGAGGGCTTAGAACTTGTCGTTCTTTCCCTTGTATTTCTTGGGTGCATCCCATTTCAATACCATATCTCCCAACCGAAAATCCTCTTTCATGCTCTTCATGTCGAAGGCCTGCCTTGTTTTATGTTGATGTTCATGTGCCCCATCCATCACTTGCTCGCTAATCTGCTTCACTTCTACCAGTTGATGTATCCTTCTGATCATGTCATTAGGCTCTCCGTAGCAGTCCTGAAAGAATTTCTCCACTAGAAGGGAAAGTTGAAGAGGAAATACTGCTTCAGTTCCATTCAAAAGATGGAAAGGAGAGAGACCCAGGGACCTCTTTGTTGTCACTCTATCATCCCAAAGAGAAAACTTGAGCTTTGAATCCCATGCCTTCTTGTTGTCCTCTAACAATCTTTTGATGATCTTGATCAGGATTTTGTTAGAGGACTCTGCCAGTCCATTTCCTTGGGGATAATATGGGGTAGAGTGAATCAATGCCATTTTGAATTGCTCACAAAACTTGATCAACGGTTTATCCTTAAAGGATGCAGCATTGTCAGTGACGATTCTGGTCGGGCAACCAAACCTTACTATAATATCCTCGAGAAAACCAATGATCACCTTATGAGAAACCTTCCTTGTGGGGATATCCTCTATCCACTTCGTGAAATAATCTGTTGCAGTTAGGATCCACCTGTGCTGACCACTTGAAGGAGGATGAATCTCCCCAATAAAATCCAGACCCCACTATTGAAAGGGACCTGAAGCCTATACAACCTTCAATGGCATAGAATTGAGCTGATGATTTCCAGAGAATTTCTTACATTTGATACAAGCCCTGACTTTCGCATAGACATCAATGAACAAAGTAAGTCAGTAGTACCCAGCCCTGATTATTTTGTAGGCTGTGGTTTTCCAGAAATGATGTCCCCCACACAGACTGTCATGGAAGTCATAGATAGTATTTTGTGCTTCCTGTGGGTCTAAACATATTAAGAAAACTCCCAGGGGATATTTCCAATATAGGACTTGATCGATGAGGAAATATTTAATTTCTTTGAGGGGATCTGGCCCTGCTCCTTCCCCTACCATCAGGGGGCCTTAACTCCTGCAGAAAAAATATAATATATTTGTACCAGGTGCATTCTGCTAATGGAGGGTTGTCCCGAGGACCTTTTTCAGACGCTTCAGCCTGTTGGTTTTCTGAGCAAGTGTTGATGAAGTTAACCCCCAAATATTTACAATTAGATTCAGCCAATAACTTGGCTAAACCTTGGCCTTTAACTAATTTGGTGGGTTTTATTTCTAGGTCAAACTCAAGGATTTTTGCAATCCACTTACTCCTTCTTCCATCTATGTCAGGTTGAATGAGAATGTCCTTCACAGCAATTGAAGGAACATATGCAATAACCCTTGAATGAAGTACATAGATTCTGAAAGCCTTGAGGGCTTTCACCAATGCATAGGCATGTTTTTCCATGATGTCATATTTCACCTCTGCATATCTTAGTGCTCTGCTGAAAAATGAAATAGGTTGCTCCATCCCTTCAACATTTTTCTGCAATAAAATAGTTGTCACTGTGTCAAATGAGGCAAAGGAAAAGATTAAGAAATCCTTGGAGTATTTAGGACTGACGAGAACTGGTGTCTTAGTCAGTGCCTTCTTGATTTGATTGAAATAATTTCTGGACTCAACAGTCCATTTTACTTCATTCCCTTTCATGAGCATGGTTGTAATATGCTTCACTAATACAGCAAAATTTGAAACAAACCTTCTCAGAAAGTTGATTTTTCCCAGGAAATACTAGACTTCCTTCTTGGATCTGGGAAGTGACAAGTTTTGAATAGCTTCCACCCTTCTTGAATCAATTCTGACCCCTTCAGATGATACTATGTGACCCAACAATTTTCCCTCCTTCATGGAAAACAATGATTTCCTTGGATTTAAGGAGAGAGCAAACCTTCTGTATTTCAAGAAGACTTTCCTCAAATGATAGCAATGTTCTTTATCAGATCTGAAAAATATTTTTATGTCATGCAGATAGATGACCACAAATTTATCCTTCTCCCCAATGAAGGCGATGTCCATGGTTCGCTGAAAGGTTGCTCCTGTGTTCATTAATCCAAAGGGCATTTTGGCATACATGAATGTGCCCCAAGGAGTGGTGAAGGATGTCTTTTCTCTATCTTCAAGAAAAATAGAGATCTGATTGTAGCCCAAAAATCCATCAATCATGGAAATGATGGATGCACCTGTTACCCTTTGCAATATGTGTTCAATCTTTGGCAGCAGGTAATTTTCCTTCTTTGAGCTCCTGTTCAGGTTTCGGAAATCGACACATAGTTTGATTTCTCCATTCTTCTTTCTTACCGGGACCAGGTTTTCCACCCATTCAGAATATCTCAAAGGGACAATGATTTGGGCATCTAGCATCTTCTTTATCTCCTCCATAATAGGCAGTAGCATAGGATTTATCTGTCTCAACTTATGCATAAATGGTTTGGCTTCTTCCTTTAGTGGGATCCTGTGTTCAATGAAACTGGTGTCATAAGTTCTGAGGTCTTTATAGGTCCAAGCAAACACATCAGAAAATTATTTTAATAACTTGGTATACTCGACCCTCTGCTCTCTTGACAAGTTGCTTGACAACTTGACAAATTTTGGATCCTTCTCTGTGCCAATATTGCACTCAGTTACGTCAGCATCCTCATCTGAAATCTTTCCCTTTATTGCCACATCATTTATGTCAAATAACCTTTCGATAGGGACCAGTCCCTTTGGGATGTGATTTCTAGGCATATGAACAATATGATGATCAACAATCTTGTTCAGACAAACATTAGCATGAGGATCAATGTCAGAATTAGGATCTTGATCGATGTGTAATGTAGAAAACTCATCCACAACTTCTAGGAATCTTTTGATTTCAAGATCATCCTCAAACACCTTCCAATGCTTGACAGTGTCAGGTATAGAGGCATGTATTTTAATTCTAAATCATACCTGAGCTTAGGTGGCAGGGGAAATCTAAAATTGTTTACTGAAACAACCAAAGAGTCAGCCATGACATTCTCTTCTCTTGGAATAAATGAAATGTTGAAAGCCAAGAAAAAACTGTCAATGAGGTCCCATACTTCATTTCTATAACTTCTGAGCGGAGGGTGTTTGGACTAATAAATATTTCTAATCTCTTGGACAATCAACTCAGTATCTCCAAACACTGCTATCTCTTTAATCCACATATATTTTGCAGCCCTCAAACCCAATACAAGAGCTTCATACTCTACCACATTATTGGTAGCTTCATATTCTAGCTTGTAGGACAGAGATATAGTTTCCTGAGCAGGGGAAACAAGGACTAATCCAGCACCATCACCCTCTCTATAAGAGGCTCCATCAAAATAAATTTTCCAAATAGGGGATGTCAGAGGAGAATATTCACAGAGAGAAAGGGGTTGTTTTCTGATTTCAAGAGGGGGTTCAGGGGCATCGATGAGCTGCAATAAGCTAGATCCCAAATCAGTGTCAAGTGCAAAGATAGGATGCTTGGTGGGGTCATCTTCATCACTAATAATATAGGCCAACTGAGCTTCTCTGTACAACCTTCTATGTTCCCCCCCAAACACAGGAATAGTAGCATATGTGAGGTCCATCTGCAATGTTCCTCCAAGCCTCTTTATCCAAGATCTCGATAATAGCATGCCGAACTTTGGGGAAACATCAGCTACCACAATATCCATGACCATACTTTTCATGGGAAATTGGAATAGGGTTACAAATAAATCATTGATGACCCCAAGACATTGCACTTTCCTAGAGTCAAAGGAATACAAGTCATGACAAGCCTTTGTGGTTTCTAGTCCTAGTTCTTCCATAACATTTTTGGGCATAAGATTATGGGAGGCCCTTGAATCCATCAGAAAATTATGCAGTACCTTGTCATGTATGCTCAGATATGTGTAGAAGGGAGGGGATGAATTGTTTCTATCTTCTACCATAGGACCTAAGATGATTGTTGGCTTCTCATCTTACAAATTGATTAAGTCCGAGGGATGATACAAAGGTTGAGGCAACAACAATTTAGATAGGGATCTCTTAAAGTCTTCATGCTTGACCATCTCTGAAAGGGGTACCGAGATCCTAATCTTCTGAATTTCATACTCAAAGTTAAAATGGGAGGGGGGCTTCAGGATTTCTTTTACCTCTGGGATAGGACCTTTGGCTACTGGTGGGGGGTTATGTGTCCTCTTCTCCTTGTTGTTGCTTGATGCATCTTTGACGGGCTTGCCCACTCTGGGAGGTTGATCAGGGATGTCAGACTTCCCATCTTTCTTCTTATACCTAAGGTTGTATCTATTTAGGTTGTCGCTAGCCTTATCCCCCTTGCTCAATTCATTTAATTGAATGTCCATGAGAGACTCCTCGTATACTGATTGAGTTAAGTGAGGAGAAGGGGATGAATCTTCAAGACAGTGAATTTCTGGGTCTATGTCCTCTTCCTCTCCACCATTATCTGTGACAAGGTTGTTCTGAAGAGGGGTCTGGATTTTATGATCATCCTTGTCTTTGTTCTGAGGCTCTCTTTTCATAATCTGAGGAGAATTGTTATTTGGACTCCTAAAGTTGCCTCTGTTATCAATATTTTGAGGATTTTTGTATTTATGCTTCCCTTCTAATTCCAACCTTTCCATTCTGGCTGAAAGTGATTTTAGTAACTTGGTTACTTCATCCATTTGAGGGGGGGCAGGGGGGAGAAGAACTGGAGATTGAGGCTTCAAATCTTCCTCTATCAGCCTTGTTCCTGAGTCGGTCCACTGCCAATATGTTAGACTCTACTTCCAGGGCTGCATCTTTGGTGTAGACCCCTTCTGACCCTTGGGCCGAAGTCCGCTCATAGGATCGTTCTAATCTCTCCTTGAGTCGAAGCGGCTCTTTCGATTCCCACTAGAATCTCAGTCAAATCGATCCATAGTTCCTTCGGGAAGCTCCCCTATGGGAATAGCACTAGGCACGAGCTCCACCTCTGCTAAGAGACCATAGTGCTATAAACAAGGTCCGATTCCAAAGGCAATTGTCACAACTCGCAATCTCGTGAGTTCGCGAGTCAAAACTCTCGACTCCTCCTTTCCAAATTCACGATAACTGAAATGTCGATACGAGTATAGCTCCTTCCCTTGTCAGTGCCCTCTGTGCATGACCACCGGCTAGGCTTAATGCTAGCGCCTCTCACTACTCGCCCCTTCGTGAGTTTCGACATCGAGCTCCTGTGGTCTTATCTCGCGAGTTACCGAGACGCGAGAAGTCAACGAAATGTCGACTCCTTCCACTAGTCGATGCGTGTCCGCCTGTCTATCACACGTGCCCACCTTGTGGTTCTATCACGTGTCTCTCGTGCTTGGCTTCGGTACTTCATGACTTTGCTCCTCCAAGCGCTACCTCCTTTGTATCCCGACAGCTGAAGTGTCGAGATCCCGAACTTCTCGGTGCTCCTTATCGTAACTCGTGACTTCAGGACTTTCGAGACATAACTCTTGACTCTCCAATCTCTGAATTTTCGAGGGGTTGAACTCCAATGCCTTATAAATGAGGGTCCCACAATAGAACTTCTCGCTCTATTGGGACTTCACCTTTCATGATCTCGTGAACCTTAGTGCAAGGTTTTCATCCCTTCAACTCACAAATCCACGAAAGGAGAGTTCGCAAGTGGTCCAATGGCCCTTACTGACTTGGATCCTACGGTTTGATTTCTCCTAAGCTTGCACTTGAAGAATACTTTCTGTAACTTCCCTACTCCTCTGCAAGATCTGACAGCTCTTGGGACTTCGCAAACTCCTCTCGGAGAATTTCGACTGTCCAATACCTCCTTGTCAACTCCTACGAAATGAACAGGTATTCCTTCACGGAACTTGCTTGCTTGCAAAGTAAATTTACAGCGCCTCTCCTTGAATGCTTCAAGGTACTAACCCTCCTGAGCTTTCTCCACAACTCAAGTCTTCAAGAAGACTCCTACACGCACTCCTTGTGGCAACCCTTCAATACTTCCAAGTGTTGAATTCTTTGACTCTACACACTCTCCTTGCGACAACAGTCTTTCAACAATTCTCTTAGGTTGTAAGCTCTGAGATTTCACTCGGCCTGCGCACACCTTGCACGGCTCCTGTGCTTAACTTGCACTTCTGCGAGGATGAGAATAATGTTATCTCTTTTGAGCTTTCAGAGATGAAACTCTGGACTCTTGTCAAGGCACTCATTGTGGACAACTTCACTACACTCCTTGCAGGAAAAACTCTTGCTCAGACAGAGAAACAATTGAAACTCATTCCTTACTCTTCCTCTCTTCAGATTTCAGACATTCAATAAGAAAATCATACATACACAACATAAACAGCAAATGCATGATATAAAAAGTAAAACAACACTAGGCATAACATTCAATATGCATACACAGAGAATATCACAACACCATAAGTCTGAATCAAATCTTCATATATTAATTCAGGACTTCTGTACATAGGTGTTTTCAAATACAGTTCTCTGCTCCTTCTCCTCTCTATGCTCTATGCTCAAAATTGACAATGTTCATTGTTAATGTTACAATGATACAAGATGAGGGTGTCTATAGTCGTTTTTCCCTCCGCTCCTAAAACTGTCTAATCTGGAATTCAAGGCTACCTACTTACATTTATTATACGTAAATGCCTCTACCCACTACAGACGAGAGCAGATCGCTCAAGGTCTAATTACAATATGTAAGTACGCCCTTTCTTAACTACTTTATTTAAGTTTTGGCACATCCTACTTCAAAACAATTTAAACACCTTTGAACATGTGCCAAAAATGCATTGGCGCTACATGCGCTCGCTTACTACTGACGATGCTCCTGCATCATACTCCCTCACTTGAAAATTTTCATGGACTCCTGTCCATGAGCTCTCGCACAGTCTGTCCATGCTTCTAGATCTCTGCTTCATTTTCCCAGCTGGCGTCTTCAACTGGATGTCCCTTCCATTTGACCAAGTATTCAAAATATTCCTTTCACCTGGTCCTCTTACTAACTCTTTCGTCCAGTATGCTCTCCATCTGTGGCTTCTCTGCAACTGGCATCTGCTTGGCCCATTGAACCTCTGGTTGTTCGTTGTCTTCTCCTGCCTCTTCATCTTTGTAAGGGTACAAATCTAAGACATTGAATATCGGAGAAATTCCGATCCCCTTGGGTAATTCGATCTCATAAGCATTTGTCCCAAATTTCCTTATGATCTGGCATGGTCCAATTTTCTTCATTTTCAATTTATTATATGTCCCCCTTGGGAACCTTTCCTTTCTCAAGTGTGAAAGGATCAAATCACCAACTTCGAACTGAATTTCTCTTCTATGTTGGTCTGCTCTTCGCTTATACTCTTGGCTCAAGTTTTGTAATCGCTCCTTAACTTGGTTATGAAGCTCCTTCATCGCTTCTATGAAATCCTCTGCACTAGCACTCCTAGTTTCATTCTATTCTAAATCCCTCAATTTAGAAACTCCCCTTGGATGCATGCCATAAACAATTTGGAATGGACTCTACCCCGTGCTTCTATTGATTGAATCATTATAAGCAAATTCCACCTGTGGTAGAATATTTTCCTACTGACTGTGATGTTCTGTCACCAAACTCCTCAGCAAGTCTCCCAAACTTCTGTTCACAACTTCTGTCTGTCCATCCATCTAAGGATGATAATCTGAACTGAACGACAAGTTTTTTCCCAGCTTTTTCCATAAGGTCCTCTAGAATTGTCCCATGAACTTGGTGTCTCAATCCGAAACTATGCTCCTTGGTAAGCCATGAAGTTGAATGACTTCTTTGAAAAATAGATTCACAATGTGAGTTGTGTCACTGGTTTTCTGACATGGTATGAAGTGTGCCATCTTAGAAAATCAGTCCACCACTACAAAGATCGAGTCAAACCCTCTTTGTGTTCTCGGCAGCCCCAATATGAATTCCATGCTTACTTCATCCCACGGCCTCTCGAGTATGGGCAGTGGTTGATATAAGCCTGCATTCTGCCTCTTTCCTCTTGAATGCTGACAAATTCTACATCTGTCCACGAATATTTTGACGTCTTTTCTCATTCCTAGCCAAAAATATGACTCATTTAACTTTGAGAACGTCTTGTCATGACCAAAATGTCCAGCCAATCCTCCATTGTGTTTCTCCTTCAACAGATTCTCCCTCATAGAGCATTTTGGAATACAAAGTTGATTACCCTTAAACAGTAATCCTTCATGGATCATGTGTTCTATCCATTGACTTTTGTCCCTGAGAATTGGATTCTCAGCTGCTTCATACGCTTCTTTGAATTCTGGATCATCCCTGTACATGTTCCTGAGATTATCAAAACCCAATGTTTTGACTCTAAACTCCTGCATAAGCAAACACTTCCTGCTCAAAGCATCAGCAACTTTGTTAGCAGTTCTAGAAATATGCTTGATTACAAAAGTAAAATTCTACATGTATTCAACCCATTTAACATGTCTTTGATTCAACTTCTCCTGTTGAGTCACAAATTGCAAAGCATGATTGTCATTGTATAAGACAAACTCCTTAGGAATCAAGTAGTGCCTCCACTTCTTCAATGCATGTATGACCGCATAAAATTCTTTGTCATATGTGGAGTACTTCATTTTGGCTCCATTCATCTTCTCACTGAATTATGCTATCGGTCTGTCTTCTTGGCTCAAGACTGCCCCTATTGCAAATCCACTTGCATCACATTTTACTTGTTTGAAATCAGGCAACACCAAAATTGGTTGTTCCGTGATTTTCCTTTTCAACAAATTGAAGCTTTTCTCAGCCTCTTCTGTCTAGTGAAAAGATTTATGTCTTTTCTTCACTATGTCCATCATCGGTGCACTAATTCCACTAAAATTCCTAATGAACTTCCTGTAGAAACTAGCCAATCCATGAAAACTTCGAACTTCAAAGATATTCTTTGGCAATGGCCAATTCTTAATCACCTCCACTTTATCTAGATCCATCCTCAACTTATCTGTAGAAATAACAAAACCCAAATAAATGAGCTCCGTATTCATGAATGAGGATTTCTTCATGTTTATCAGCAGCTTCTCTTGTTGTAGCTTCTGCATCACTGTGGCCAAATGTTTTAGATGCTCTACCTCTATTTTACTGAAAATCAGTATGTCATCAAGATACACAATGACAAATTTTTCGATGAAATCCTTTAGGACTTCATTCATCAATCTCATAAAGGTACTTGGCATGTTTGTCAATCCAAATGGCATAACAAGCCATTCATACAACCCTTCATTGGTATTTAATTTTGTCTTCCATTCATCTCCTTCTCTCATATGAATCTAATGATATCCACTTTTCAAATCAATCTTCGAAAAAAAATTCGCTCCACTCAAGCAATCCATCAAATCATCCATTATTGGCAATGGAAATCTATACCTGATGGTAATCTTGTTAATTTCCTTTGAGTCTGTACACATCCTCCAGCCTCCATCTTTCTTTGGACTGGGCACTGTCGGAACAACACATGGACTCAAGCTTTCTCTAATCAACCCTTTGTCCATTAAATCATGGACCTGTCTTTTGACCTCTTCATTCTCGTGCGGCGTCAATCTATACGCTGCTTTGTTTGGTAAACTAGCTCCAGGTATAAGATCAATGTGATGACTTATACTTCTAATAGGTGGCAACGAATGAGGTAGTTCGTCCACTACTATATCAGCAAATTCCTCCAGTAGCTTCTGTATTTCCTCTGGTAGATCATCCACTCTTGTGTTGGTCAAAACAATTCTAGGTTTCCTGACCACGATGAATTGTGGATCTTCCTTCTTCTTAGCCTCCTTAAGAAGTTCCTTCCCACTCATGAGAAGTACAGTGTTTTTTACTTCAGGTTTCACCTCTTTGCCCTTAATCGGCAACAACATGTGAGTTCTCCCATTCTTCTCTAGGGTGTATGTGTTCTTTCTCCCATCATGAATCACATTCCTGTCATATTGCCATGGTCTACCCAGCAATAGATGGCAAACATCCATGGGAATGACATCACACAATATCTTATCGTTATATCCTCCTATCTTAAATTCAACTAAACATTGTTTAGTGACATTTACCTGATGTCCTTTTTGTAGCCATGAGACTCTGTATGGGCTTGGATGCTCAATAGTCTCCAGCTCCAGCTTTCTACCATCTCTATAAAATGAGATTGTCTGTGCTACCACTATCCACAATGACTTTGCATACCCTGTCTTTGGTCTTGCAAGCCGAAAAAGATTGTTCCTCTGCATTGGATTCTCCACCTCCTCTTCTGGCGTTAAGAGAACTTTCCTCATCACCAGTGATATTCCGCCTTCAACATCCTCTGCCTCAACATTCTACCTTTGTGCTTTGGAAATGTGAGTCTCACCACCTTCTTTCTTCTTATCTGGACATTCATAAGATTTGTGTCCATTCTTTCTGCATGTGAAGCATTTTATCACTCCACCTCTACCTCATCCTCTTCCTCTAGTGCGAGGAAAAGTGTTGTTATCAACATACCATCCTCTCTGTTCAGTATACTTCCCTCTCTGTGAGCTTCCACCTCTCTCAGTTTGAGGTTGAGGTTTCTTCCATTCCTCCTTAGGCTTCTGATTCCTATCTTGGACAACTGTCTTGCCTCTGGGCTGACTTCTGCCTCGGCCTCTCTGACTTTTCTTTTGGCTCATCTTCTCTTCATCCTTTAGAGCCATTTGATAAGCATCTTCCACCATCTGAATGGTCATCATGCTCATCTCATCCTGAATATCATATCTCAGGCCATTCATATACCTGGCAACCTTCTCATCATCACTTTCGTGATGACCTACCCTGATGTTCAGCCTGTAAAATTCTTCAGTGTACTTCACTGACATTAGCTTCTGTCTCAAATTCTGCATTCTCCGAAACAGAGTGATTTGGTAATCCCTGGGTATGAATTTTTCCTTCATCTTCGCGACCATTCTATCCCAACTCTTGATCTTCTACTTGCCTTTGCAACGTCTGTCAGCTTGTAGTTCATCCCACCACAATGCTGCATGTCCTTTCAATCTTGTGACAGCGTGTTTGACCTTCCTGTCTTCCTTGACATCTTCATAGTCAAAATACGTGTCTAGAGCTCTAATCCAGTCTAGAAGCTCTTCAACATCCAAGTTTCCCTCATATACTGGAATTTCCATTTTTGCCCTGGCACTCATTCTTGCAACCGCCCTAATCAGACATTCATTTGCTGCATCCTCTACTGTAACTTCTTCTCCTTCATGTCTAGCTTCATCTTCACTTTCAAATTCACTGACGTCTCCAACACCAGTTGTGCACCTCTATTTTATTTCTACGTCCATGAGTATGGTGCTTATGTTATGCATCTCTCTTTCCATGGCTGGATTTGGCACCTATCTACCCCTTTCTTCTAGCATTTCCCTCTCCTCTGGCGGATCGGGTTTTTGCCTATCTCTTCTTCTCAGCGGCATGGTAAATCTTTATTTTCCCTGCTACAGAAAGCAAAGAAATCTTTATGTGCTCTGATACCACTTTGGTGCAGACCTCTTCTGACCCTCGGGCCGAAGTCCTCTCACAGGATCGTTCTAATCTCTACTTGAGCCGAAGCGGCTCTTTTGATTCCCACTGGAATCTCAGTCAAATCGATCCACAGGTCCTTCGGGAAGCTCCCCTATGTGAACAGCACTAGGTGCAAGCTCCACCTCCACCAAGCGACCATAGCGCTATAACCAAGGCTTGATTCCAAAGGCACTTGTCGCAACTCGCAATCTCGCAAGTTCACGAGTCAAAACTCTCGACGACTCCTTTCCAAATTCATGATAACTGAAATCCCGATACGGGTATACCTCCTTCCCTTGTCAGCGCCTTTCGCGCATGACCACCAGCTAGGCTTAACGCTAGCGCCTCTCGCTTCTCTCCCCTTCATGATTTTTTATGTCGAGCTCCCGTGCTCTTATCTTGCGAGTTGTTGAGACGCGAGAAGTCAACGAAATGCCGACTCCTTCCACTAGTCGACGCGTGTCCGCATGTCTATCACACGGGCCCACCTTATGGTTCTGTCACGTGTCTCTCGTGCCTGGCTTCAGCACTTCATGACTTTGCTCCTCCAAGCGCTGCCTCCTTTGTATCCCGACACCCGAAGTGCCAAGATCCCAAACTCCTCGGTGCTCCTTATTGTAACTCGTGACTTCAAGACTTTTGGGACATAAGTCTCGACTCTCCAACCTCCGAATTTCTGAGGGTTTAGGGTCCCACAATGAAACTTCTCGCTATGTCGATACTTCGCCTTTCATGATCTCGTGAACCTTAGTGCAAGGTTTTCATCCCTTCAACTCGTGAATCCACAAAATGAGAGTTCTCAAGTGATCCAATGGCCCTTACTGACTTGGATCCTATGGTCTGATTTCTCCTAAGATTGCACTTGAAGAATACTTTTCATAACTTCCCTACTCCTCTGCAATACCTAACGGCTCTTGAGACTTCGCGAATTCCTCTCAGAGAATTCCGACTGTCCAATACCTCCTTGTCAACTCCTGCGAAATGAACAGGTATTCCTTCACGAAACTTGTTTGCCTGCAAAGTAACTTTACAGCGCCTCTCCTTGAATGCTCCAAGGTACTAACCCTCCTAAGCTTTCTCCACAACTCAAGTCTTCAAGAAGACTCCTACACGCACTCCTTGTGGCAACCCTTCAATACTTCCAAGTGTTGAATTCTTCGACTCTACGCACACTCCTTGTGATAGCAGTCTTTCAACAATTCCCTCAGGTTGTAAGCTCTGATATTTCACTCGGCCTGTGCACACCTTGCACAGATATTGTGCTTAACTTGCACTTCTAGAAGGATGAGAATAACATTATCTCTTCTGAGCTTTCAGAGATGAAACTCTGGACTCTCGTCAACGCACTCCTTGCAGACAACTTCACTACACTCCTTGCAGGAAAAACTCTTGCTCAGACAGAGAAACAATTGAAACTCATTCCTTACTCTTCCTCTCTTCAGATTTCAGACATTCAACAAGAAAATCATACATACACAGCATAAACAGCAAATGCATGATAGAAAAAGTAAAACAACACTAGGCATAACATTCAACATGCATACACAGAGAATATCACAACACCACAAGTCTGAATCAAAGCTTCATATATTAATTCAGGACTTTTGTACATAGGTGATTTCAAATACAGTTCTCCACTCCTTCTCCTCTCTATGCTCTATGCTCAAAATTGACAATGTTCATTATTAATGTTACAATGATATAAGATGAGGGTGTCTATAGTCGGTTTTCCCTCCGCTCCTAAAACTGTCTAATCTGGAATTCAAGGCTACCTACTTACATTTATTATACGTAAATGACTCTACCTACTACAGATAAGAGCGGATCGCTCAAGGTCTGATTATAATCTTCAATTACACCCTTTCTTAACTACTTTATTTAAGTTTTGGCGCATCCTACTTCAAAACAATTTAAACACCTTTGAACATGTGCCAAAAATGCGTTGGCGCTACTCGTGCTCGCTTGCTGTTGATGATGCTCCTGCATCAATCTTGCATACGATCCAAGGAGGTAGCTCTTCTCTCTCTTAACACGAGGCATAAGTCAGGATCAAAATCACTAGCATAGGTAATTTTGGCAGAGGCTTCTGTAGGCTTTATCTCGGCAAGGATCTTGTTGTACATTTTGTTGAATATTTTGGAGAATTCAGAGACAGACTCTCCCTCTTTTCTCTTTAGGGACCTGAATTCAGTGATATAGTACATGAAGTCTTTTTTATCCCCCCACTGTCTCAAGAAGATATCATCTAAAGCCTCAATCCCATCGATGGATCGAGGGTTCAGGGCCCTGAACCATTTTCTGGCTTCTCCATCAAGACTATGGACAAAAATCCTCATCCACACATATTCATCTACTATGACATAGTTATCATCATAAATATAGAAAGCTGCAAGGTTCTCCTCTACAGTAATATCTCCCTCCCCACTAAACTTAGGCAACTGCTTAAGGTAGCCACCAGCTGGAAGGGCATTAAGAGGTTGAGGTAAAACGAGAGGGGTGTATCTGGAAGCTACTATAATATCCATTCTATTTCTGGGGGGATTAGCACCTACCATAGGGATGATAGGTGGAGGAGAATTAGAAGGAGATGGGGTTCAAATAGGGGAAAATGGAACTACACTTTCGAGAGGAAAGGGAAACAACAGAGGATTTGGAGAAAATACCACATGACTTGAGGGAACAGAGGCTTCCCTCTATGGAGAAACAATGAAATTAATAGGAGGAGGGGTGGTAGAGCCCGGGGTTGGAAAATCTTCTGAGGTCCTGGGTCTAAACCATGGTACAACTTCAGGGTAGAAAGGAGTGACAAGGATTTCTCCCTCCAATCTAGGACCAAGAGGAGAAAACTCAACTGGAACACTCCCAAAATTTAAAGTTCAGGAAACTCTAACAGAAGGTATAACAATAGATAGTGCAGTTTCTACAGGAGGAGATTGAAAATTGTCAGAAATACCTTGTTCAACAGCAGAAGTACCTTCTCAGAGGGCCTTTCCCTTTCTGATAATTTTCTTTGGGTATGCTTCAGGTGTTTCTAGGGGAAGTTGTGGAGTAGACCTCATGTGTCTGCCTCTAGAAGCCATAGTTGAAACAGTGGAGTCACCACAATGGATTTGTCAGGTGCATAGTTGCAATATTTGATGTACTAAGTCCTGATGCACCTTCAAAACCAGTAAGATTTGTCATTCAATCCCAGGGAAAATATTCAATTCGTCTCTGGAAATGGCACCAAAAATGTTATCACTAGAAGTCAGCTCTGGATTACAGCAAAGGTAAGCCCAGTACCCATCAATTTTTTATGTCACAGGGAATAAAATTAAGGTGGTTGAACGGACGCAGACCCAAGAAGATATTGCTCTAACTCAGAAAAATGGATAAAGTATGCACAAGCAGATGAGGCATTGATCCAACTTCTGTCAATGATTTGTAGTAAGGGTGAGTAGGAGGAAGAACTTAGAGAGGAAGTGTAATGGTTTTCTATGGACATCAGGTTTTCTAGTAGCGAGATGAAGAAAAAATCAGAGAATAAGATCTTCTTGGACTCGGAATTTCAAGAAATTGAAAACATTGCAACAATGTTGCAATAAAACATCCATTATAACACAATCACAACAACTTGGTTGGATCATCCATGCCCAAGACTTCAGTATCATATGCATAAAAGACAAAAAAGAAAATTGACTTAGATTGAATAAGGAGTCTCAATCTCATAGCATAACAGCTGACGAGATTTAAAATCAAAAATTTACAATTGCGGGAGTGTAGCTCAACCATCGACCTCCACAAAATATGGGGATGACTCCTATATACTCAGAACCAAAATAATTGAGACCTCCTCGAGTCTTCACATTGAAGGTATTATGTCTACATTCTTCCTGGCAGACTGTGCATGTAGTCCCTGGTCAGCTGTGAACTTCAGTCAGACGCAATTGCGTTCCAGAACGGGCCTGCAAATAAATTGACCAGCTGACAGTCCCTTCCTGGACTTTCCATTTATGGTGGAAACAATGTCCAACCACCACAAACTGCTTCAATAACTGCTTCATTAGGATCGGGGAGGCCCGAGTCAACTCTACGCCTGAAGGACGTGGTAGTTTTCCCTTGGTTGTTTGTTGCTTCATTGGGATCGGGGAGGCCCGAGTCAACTCCGCATTTGAAGGTTGTGGCGGTTGTCCCTTAGTTGTCTACTGCTTCATTGGACCACCACAAGGGGACCTAGTTAGCGAATGTGAATAAGGATGACGGGGCAGAGGTGGTTGGCGTGATTTACATGGAATCAGCAGACGAGGGATGGCCAGGTGGACAGACGTAGCAGAGGAAAGATGATTGGGAAAATGAGGGCGGCAGAAAATGTGTTTGGTGAGGTGTAATAGGACAAAGGTGAAGTGGCACGGGATCATGATGTGGAGGCAGAAGAGAGACTGTGGTAGTAAGCGCAGTGGGGATAACCTACCTAGATGGAGGTGAGATGGAGTACGAGGGGCAAATACATGGCAAGAGATGGTAGGTGTTAGGACCCAGAAATGTCCCTTTTTCACCACATCTTTTTCTCATTCAACCTTCTCATTCCTAAGCTAAATGACTATTATAATGAGTACTAAGACCCTTTTTCCCAAGGTATGAACTATTCATCTTTCTTTTAAATTTTCACTTACTTAGCATGTTTGATTGGTAACGTTCACATATTTTACCCATGAAATGATTTCACTGATGATAAAAATGCTTAGAATAGCCCACTTCAAGAAACTCGTTGTTGTTACAGCTATGCGCCAATCTTGGAAGTTGTTACATGACTGCTGCAACAGAAGCCACCAATTTTGGAAGCTATTACATGACTACTGCAACAGAAGCCCGTCAATCCTAGAAGTTGTTACAAGAAATGCCACCAGTCATGTTGTTATACAACTGTTGCAACACATGATGATTAGATATGCTGGTTCATGATGTTGATCAAGGAGAGTTCTAGATTTGGTATTAATGATATCTAACGAATAGCTTGAGAATCAGGGATTCTCAAGACTATTATGTTTATGTTCTACTGAATGACTTTGACTTTAAATAGCAGAGCTTTTGTAATGAAAAAGAGTTTTTTTTTACTGGAGAAAGAAAAGTAACGCTTATTGTACACAGACATTTTTTTGGCATTTGAATGAAAGAGTGGATTGAATTCCCTTAGCAGACTGTAACCTATTTCTTTCAGCGGATTCAATGAGAAGGAAAGGGCCCACTTCCTCACCGATTCCCCTCTGTTTTGAATTCTAGATTAGTTGTTTTAAATGCGAATGATTTAACTGTTAGACATTTCTAGAATACAACTGTTGTTACAGTTTAGTTCCTTCTTGTTAGATGCGCATAAATTTGTCTCATGAGAATTAGAAGTTGATTGTTGAACATTGTTGGAGAACTGTTTTCCCTTTTTCTGCATTAGGTTAAGATCTTGTTTCTGAGAAATAACAGTGTGAAATACCTTCTTGCAATAAGTAGTTTTCCTTTCTGCAAATAGTATAGAATTTCTTCCTACAAAAGTAAATTAGAAAGTTAGATTAGAGTAGGCAATCCAGGGTTTATATACATTCATCAGTTTAGATTGCAATTATGATTTCAAATCCTTAGAACTCCAACTGTATCAGCACAACTGTGTTAGTGATAATGTTTGCTTTTTTTTTTAACTTCCCTACTACAATTATATTAGAGATGCTTTCACAATCTAGCATAGACTATGCACAATTATCTTGAAATAACAGACTTCCCTGGGTTGACAATTTATATTGAACACTTTGATTTTCTATTCAATTAGACAATTAAAGTGCCCAACATTTTGGTGTCGTTGTCGGGGAAGATAATTATAGATTTTGGTAAGAACATTAGTTTTCTTTCTTAGGAATGAATAGACTGCATGTATCGTGAAACGCGAGAACGAAACCCCCAAAATACTAACCTTACAGGTACCAGAGGACGTGGAGGAAGAAATCCTAACATACTGGGAAGACAAACCATTGTTGAAGAGATTATAGCCAGAGCAGATTCTTCTTCAGGATCCATTTTTCGCCCTGCAAATCCTCCAAGAAGACGTGATCTGTAGTCAGCATAAATACCCCTTCTCGAAACATCGTTCTCATCAAGGGCTGAAGCTGAAGCTGAAGTCGAAGTTGAAGATTTGTCACCAACAAATCAGCAAGCAACACTGGAGAACATTGAAGATCAAGGAAGTATATCCTGGAACAGGGAAAATCTAGAAGAATTTGTTTATCAGATCAACAGTCGGATAGTCACTAAAGAAGAGTGGGACATTGTTTGGAGAGAAAGAGCACATATGGAGATTCAAGGGGATAATGAAGAAGAGCTCTACCAAGAGAATTCACAGAACAACAAGGATCAGGTAAACAATGAAAATACTATCTCTACCCTGGTTTTTCCTATTTCTGATGTTCCCACATGAGGGATGGCTCCTATGAAAAACATACCTCTCTCGGCTCTCCCAAATTTTCATGGATTATCTACTGAAGATCCAGATGATTTTTTGTTTGAATTTGAAATTTTGTGTAGAAGCTATGACTACACTACCACTGCGCAGAAGCTTAAACTATTTCTAGCTACATTAGAAGGTAATGCATTAAGATGGTTCATGAGCCTTGGAGGAGAAAACATTTCAACATGGGTACAAATGAGGTAGATTTTCGTTAACAAATACCAAGACTATTGTCAAACAAGGGAATGAAGAGAGGAACTATTCAAGATGTCACAGAAGGAGGACGAGACCCTTGAAGACTTTGTGGAGCGACTCCAATATAATATACAAAGGTTTGGACATCCATATGTGAGTAAGGACATTCTGAAAACCATTTTTCTCAAAGGAGTTAGAGAAGATTGTTTAGATATGTTGAATATTCTTGGCAAGGGAGATATATCTAAGGAATCATATGAGGACATTGTAGATCTCTGCAAAAGATGTTCTCGAGGATCTACAAGGAATAAGTCATCTACCAAGGATACCACTTTTGCAAGGGTACAGAAATCAGCTAATGGAGGAGCAACAAGAGCAGAAATAGGTAATCTGTTAGAAAATTTCAAAACATAGATGATTAACTCTTTTGCCTCACAAATGGATACTTTGCAGGTCAAACAAAAACAAGCAAAATCAAAGCAATCATTGTGCATTTTCTATCCGAAATGCAGAAAGAAACATCCACCAAGGGAGTGCCCACTGAACAGTGTCCAGGTATGTCTTATTTGTGAATTAGACCATGCCATTGACCAATGTCCTTCTCTACCAGGTGTAAAAGCATCAATGAAGGAAACTAATGAGGAATCAGAGGTTGTCTATCTAATAACACAAAGAATACAATGGAAGCCAAGAGGTCAAGGTATGAATTCTCAATTCTCTCCTCTAGCATTTAATTATTGGAACAATCAGCTACCATATGGATAGACAAATGCCCCCCCTCCAAATCAAATGTCACCCTCTTATTAGGATCCCAATGTATGGTTACCTATGCCCCAACAACAGAATCACTATGGGCAATGGAACCCATATGGGAGAGGCCCTCAACAACAACTCAGTTATCAAAGCCATCACCAACCGAACCTCTATCAACAACAGTTCCAACCCCTGTACTAGCAACAACAACTACAGGCAACAACAACTACAATTTCCTCCCTATAACTCACCAAACAATCCTCCCTTACGACCTCAGATGCCTGTGAAACCTAACCCAAACCCAAATAATAAGGCCATTTAGAACATAGACATACATAATGTGCCAGCCTTATCTATTACTCCTATTCCTTGTGATGAAATAAAATTAAGATCAGGGAGAATAGTTGAGCCAATAGTTGAAGATGATCCATATTCAGAATCAAATAAGGAATCAAGGGAGAGACCATATGCTGATACAGAATAAATTGACCAACCCATTATAGAATCAGTAGACCCACCATTCCCTGAAATACTGAAAATTACCAAGCCTATGGAATTACCATCTTTCAATCTCCTTGGAGAATTGCAAAATATGCACGTTAATATTCCACTACTGCAAGCAATAAGGGATGTCCCTATTTATGCCAAGACTATGAGGGACCTTTGTATCAGAAAACCTGGACAAAAACCTAAATATCCCCTCATAGTGCATGTAGTGGGGGATTTGTCTGAGCTGATGTTAGGAAAAACTCCACCTATTAAATATGGCGACCCAGGAAACCCTACAGTCACTGTTAAAATTGGACAGACATCTATTCCACATGTACTAGTTGATTTAGGGGTAGCAATTAACATCATGCCAATAGAAACTACGCAGTTGCTGCAACTCAAAACACAAATCTGACCTACTCCTACTATTCTAGAATTAGTTGATCTCTCTACCATCATACCAGAAGGACTAATCGATGATTTAGTCATTTCAATGGACTCATGGGAGTATCCTGCTGATTTTGTCGTTTTGCAACCCAAATCCCGTCTGGGAGGCCATCCTCTAATTCTGGGATGACCATGGTTAGCTACAAATGATGCTTTAATTGGTTGCATATCTGGTTCCATGACCATCTCTGATGGTTATGACACAAAAAAACTTACCCTGTATCCTCATGCTACACCCAGTGCAGAACCTAAAAATTCTCTATGGATGGACACTGAGGATGGAAGTGCTCTGCCTGTGCTAACTATAGGAAAGGCCCTGAGTTTCAAAGATGAGATGGAGGATGAGTTAATCAACTACTTTATTTGTGACCCCTTTGTTGTTACACAGAACACACACCACTGGTTGATCAGAGTCTTTGACCCTATGGCCCCGGAAGAAATGAACTCAGAAATGTTCTCAGAAACCGTTGACAATCAAATTGATTCAGCTGTAACAACAGCCATTGTAACATCGAACACTGTAATAGCAGATGACAAAATAGAAACAGCTGAATTATTTCCTAGAGTCAGTTCTAAGAGCGTCATTGTGGAAGTCGAACCTGGAAAAACCTTGAACATCAATCCCGATCTCTCCACTGCTGAAACTCGTCGATTGATGAAATTACTTACTGTACATAAAGAAGCATTTGCCTGGGACTACATGGATATGAAAGGCATTCCCTCTGAACTATGCACCCACCATATATACATCAAATAATAATGCCGACCCATTTGCCAACCGCAAAAAAGGATGAACCCAAACCTTAAAGAAATTGTTAAGGAAGAACTTCAGAAACTTCTCAATGTCGGATTCATCTATCCTATATCAGACAGCGAGTGGGTATCACCATTGGTTATTGTGCCTAAAAAGAATGGTAAGTGGAGACTGTGTGTGGACTATAGAGCCCTGAATAAGGCCACGCAGAAGGATCATTTCCCTCTGCCATTTATTGATCAGGTTTTAGATAACCTAGCCGAAAAAAAAATATTTTTCTTTCCTAGATGGATTCAGTGGCTATAACTAGATACAAATTGCCCCACAAGACCAAGATAAGACCACCTTTACTAGCCCTTGGGGTACATTTTCCTACAAGGTTCTCCCATTTGGATTGTGTAATGCACCAGCCACTTTCCAGAGAGCTGTGATTGGTATTTTCTCTGATATGGTGAATGACTGTATGGAAATATTCATGGATGACTTTACACCTTATGGTACTGATTTTGAAGACGCTTTGTCTAATCTGGAAAAAGTGCTCAAAAGATGTAGACAGTATCATCTTTCTTTAAGTATAGAAAAGTGCCATATGATGATGCGCGAAGGGGTAGTGCTGGGACACTTCATCTCTTATGTAGGGATCCAGGTTGATCCAACCAAAATCCAGGTAATTTTGGACATTCCAACTCCATCAACTCAAAAAGAGGTAAGAATTTTTTTAGGGAACGTCGGGTATTATAGAAGATTCATTAAAAATTTCTCTAAACTTGCCTCTCCATTGTTTTTTCTACTAACAAAAGATGTTGACTTTCGTTGGACTGACAACTGTGAATTGTTTTTTGCAGATCTTAAACAGAAATTGTCCACAGCTCCCATCTTGAGAGGGCCCAATTGGGCTCTGCCTTTTCACATTTCTTCAAATGCATCAAACACTGCAATTGGTGCAGTACTAGGGCAACAGGAGGACAAAGAACCCTACGCTATCTACTATATCAGCAAGAACATGGCTCCTGCTGAGTTAAATTACACAGTTACTGAAAGAGAATTCTTGGCAGTAGTTTATGAAATCAATAAATTCAGGCATTATGTAACTGGTTATCCCACTTTTATTCATACTAATCATACAGCCATTAAATATCTAATGAATAAACCTGTTACTAATTCCCGAGTGACAAGATGGTTGTTACTACTGCAAGAATTTGACATCACTATAGTGGATAGACCAGGAAAAGAAAATGTGGTTGCTGATTTTCTCTCAAGATTACATATAAATGATGATAATTCACATGTAGATGATTCCTTTCCCGATGAAAATTTGTTTGCAGTATCTACTCACTCACCTTGGTATGTAGACATTGCTAATTATTTGGTTGAAGGGAAGGTACCTCCACATCTATCTCCTCGAGAAAGAAGGAAGATTATTCAAAAGAGTGCTAGGTATAGTTGGATAGGAGGATACTTCTTCTACACAGGCCTGGACCAAGAAATCAGGAGATGTGTGAGGGATGATGAAGTTTATGATCTGCTGAAAGCTTGCCATGATGGCCCTTGTGGGGGTCATTTTGCTGATAAAAGGACCGAGCATAAAATTTTAAGCATGGGCTATTTTTTGGCCCAGCACATTTCAAGATGCCAAGAAATATGTCCAAGCTTGTGACAGTTGCCAACGCATGGGTCAGCCAACTCACAGGGATGAGATGTCTCTCTAGTCTCAGGTAGTGTTAGAGACTTTTGAGATATGGGCCATAGATTTTGTAGGACCCATTCACCCACCTTCCAATCAAAAAGTCTATATATTGGTCTGTACAGATTACATGACCAAGTGGGTGGAGGCAAAAGCACTTATCAGAGCCTCAAAAGAAGTTGTCTTAGCATTCTTGTTTGAAGATATATTTGTTAGGTTTGGCATTCCCAGAGAATTGGTAACTGATGGAGGACCCCCTTTCACATCACATAAATTTGAAGCTCTAATCAGTAAATATCATGTTTTACATAGAATAGCTTCTCCATGCCATCCACAAGGCAATGGCCAAGTGGAAAGCACCAACAAAGTTATCGAAACCATTCTTACTAAAACAATGAGAGAAAATTGTAGGGATTGGTCTGACAGATTGCATGAAGCTCTATGGGCTTACTGAACTACTTGGAGGAGCACAACTGGTTTTTCTTCTTACGAGCTGGTATATGAAAAAATCCATGTTTTTCCCATTGAATTTGAAATCAAAACCTTAAGAACTGCATTAGCAGTCAACCTCGACTTGACTATGGCACAGAAAGCCAGACTGCAGCAGCTCAACGAGCTTGATGAAAAGCATTTGGACGCCATCCATCAAACCACAGTGATTCAACAACAAAGAACAAAATGGCATGACCGAGTCATCTAGAAGAAATTATTCCATAAAGGATATTGGGCTCTGTTGTATGATTCACACTTTAAGGAATTTCAAGGTAAGCTGCATACATGATGGCTAGGGCCTTACAAGGTAGACACCATTTTTCCCAATGGGATAGTCTGGTTGATTACTATTGATGGATCCAATACACACTTACATGCAAATGGTCATCTCTTACATATGTATTAGCGTCCACTGTCCAAGGTAGAATTCAAAACTAGATGTACAGTTGATACAGGTTATCAATTATTAAATGGAAAGGAGCTTATTATCATAGTACTGCATAGATAATTACTATGCTAGAATATGAAATTTTTCCTTTTTGAATTTTGAACAACAGTAAGATGTTTTCGCACAAAATTATGGTTAATATGCTTGTGTCCAAGAATTATTGAACGCAGATGATGAAGACTCGGATCCCGAAAAAGGACCTGACCGAGGATGAAGGTCAAGACTTCTGAAGTGGTTGAATTAGAAAGGCATGACAGGTGTTTTTGACAAGGAACACCGAGGATGGTGTTCCTTTAAGCGAGAGGGAATTGTAACACCCTGTTTCCCCCAATTTGTAATTAATCATAAAGTAGGAATTACCATGCTAATGCATGAGGGAAATGTAAATGTATTATTGTTTGAGTTGTCAATAATTGACTGTGGGGGTGAAGCCTTGAAAGTACTGGCCATGATATCACTAGAGGAAGAATGTGAAAACTATAAGAGAGGGTTCATGTATCAAATAACCCCAAATCTCCCTTGATAAGGATGACAAGCCTCCTTCAAATCCCAAGGAAAGAAAATCAGCCAATGAAGAAAGGATCGATCGTTGAATCACCAGCCACCCCCATGAATGGAAACATGGGTTGTCAGTCTGAAGTACCACAAGGACTTGTAGACCTGAGCTTCCTTCTGACAGAAGGAACCGGATAGGTTGGCAAAACCTTCCCAAGTAAGAGGAACACACACATGGGAAAAAGAGGCACCAGACGAGGGTGGAAGCTCACAAGGGAGAGGTGCGAAGCTCTCCAATGAATCATGAATAGAAGGCCATGAGATTGATGCCAAAGAGCATCTGAGAAACCTCATTGAGGCCACAACCAAGTGAGAAATCTCTGAGTTGCAGAAAATAGGACCCGAACAGAAGCTGAAACAGAGAGAGAACCCTCGAGAACTGTGAGAATTCCCTAGTGATATCATGGATTGGCATGGGGGTGGCTAGAGTGATAAGAATGAATGCCTCTGAGCCTATGGTCAGGTGGAAGGATGAACACCCACAGTTAGTTGGTTGGCAACAACCTGTAATAGATAAGTGATTTCCTACCCTGTGTAACTTAGTTGTGACTGTGTATGAATTAGTTATATTGTGCATGCTTTCAGGAATGTGAATGAATGCTTAATGGATATACTATATCCCTTCTATTTATGCTTGGTTGTATAATTAGGCAAGTAAGGAATTAAATGGGTTGGACATGACTTGTTCTCATAAATTCTGGAGTTCTGTAGCGTCTTAAGCTAGAGCCACGAACGGTGAGCTCATCGACCTTAGGTGTAGTTGCATGTACGATGGTTTACTCACCTAGATGTTCTGAGTCCCTTGGAGGACAGAGTTTGTTAAGCTCATGAGAAGTAGTTTCAATATGCATAGGCCCTCTATGATCAAATAGAACCCCAGAACCCCTTGATGAATAGTTGTACTGAAGAGTCTTCTAAGAGTCAAGTCCAGGAGATAGAGCACAAAGCTCTCAAGTATTTCATAGCTGACGAAGCTCAAGAAGGATAGCGAGTTTCAAATACTGAAGGAGAGTACCCTTTCATTTGTTAGTTGAATGGATGAGATCCTTTCAGGGGATATGAGATCTGTCACGACCATTAGATTGGAGGAAGGAATGTAGGTGTTAATGCCTCGACCCCTTTCAACCTTCGCAAGTAGCGAAGGAATTGGGACCATAGATCCAAGGATCTGATGGAGCCCTATTGACCGTCGATCTTAGCCTTTGTGTAGACAGGAGAGTATCATTTCGCTAACTCGTGACTTCGAGTGGTCAAGGGTAGGATTGCATGAACTCACAATTTGCGAGATCGCGATGTGATCGTGACCATTGGATCCAGGCCACAGGAGAACCGTGGGATCAGAAATTTCATGGTTATCGCCTATCGGGGGTTTGGAACTTGAGAGAGTTTCTTTTCAACTATAGATGTCGCGAAGTGCCTAGCACCGAGGGCTCATGCGAACACGTGGCACCTCCATTAGGTGGGGACCGCGTGGTTGACAAGTGGTGTTACAACAAGCGCCTAGAGAAAGGTGGGAGCGGGTGACAGGTGATGGACACATGTCGCCTGGGAAAGAGTCAACCCATTGTTGAATTATCGTATCTTGGGAATTTGCAAAGGAGTAGCACGAGGGCTCAACACTCCAACTCGTGAAGTCGCGAGATGTGAGTAGCGCTAGTATTTAGCTTAGGAAGCAGGTGACCCATTGTTGACTTATCGTGGCTTGGGGTTTTGCAGGATGAAGAAGTTGCACCCTAATCGCTAAGTCCGCGAAACATCGAGAGCCGAGGTCACATGCGATGGGTGGCAGCGGCACAGCTCATGAGCAGAGTATAGCGGAGGATACAAGTGGCGTGTGCGCATCGCTTTGGCAGAGCCCATGTAACGTTGACCTCTTGCATCTCAGGATTTCGCAAAGGAGGAGCACGAGGGCTCAACACCTCAACTAGCGAAGTTGCGGGTGGTGATAGTGTTTGGCCTAGCCTATGGTTACATGTAGCAGGCACTAGTGAGGAAGGAGCCATACCCGTATCGCATCTCAGGTATCGGCATTTGGAGAAAGAGGAGTCGAGAGCCTTGACTCCCAACTCATGAGCTGTGAAAGGTGCTTACGTTAAGGCCAGGTTGTGATCACTTGGAGGAGGATGAGGGAAGGGATGGTCTTTGCTAGGCCCCATAGAAGTCTCGGGATTCTGTCCCTCAAAGAAAAAGATGAAAAATTCATTATTTCATAGTGGGTGTGTTACAACAAGTCGAAGCAACTGAGGGCCAGAGACTTAGTTGTTGAAGTTGCAAGAATGAAGGAAGGCTTGAAAACCCTATCCATGCAGGAGAGAAGAGTACCTACCCTATAAGTAGCAAGTGAAGAGGTATTACATTTGAACCCTTTGGAAGACCCTCAACAGTGTGAAGTTACTATGCTATGAGAAAATAAGAATAAGAATGGAAAGAGGAATCCAGAAAATTAGATCATAGGAAAGAAAGCGAGAAATCTCAGTAAGAGGAAAGCAAAGTTATAAAAACTACAAGAAGCTCCAGAGAAGACATTACAAAAGGCAGGCTTACAGAACTTGAACATCGTTGGAATAGCAGAATAGCGCAGAATGGTACTTTGCCATGACAAAGCTATATGACCGTTGGAGGCACCATGACCATTAGAATGACTCGCTGGAATGGTTAGAAATGCAGTTATTTCCAGAAATATCTCCATTAGACCATTGAGACCGCGCCATAATGGATGGATTTAGGCATTTTGACCCGTTGAAGGAATTCATTACGACGTTGTCTATTTATTCCATTGAATGTTGCACCGGGACCAGTTTTGCAAACTAAGATAATCAAGCTATAGAGAAGTGATTGCCTACCACGTTGTGTTGTCTAGACCTCACCATTGAGTTGATTACTTTGAGTATCTGTTTGCCCACCCGATTTATTTTCTACGAGTGTGCATTTTGAGCGACCTTAGCGCAGTAGAGAAATTCATAGAAGAGATCTTGATAGACCTTATGGCTGAGAAATTCATGTCCATAGGAGTACAGGCCTCATCGATGGGAGGATTGGAAGCATCCCCCTCGACTGGATGTCGATCTAGGCCATCTCGAACCACGATAGAGATGAGAAGCAAGCACTGCGATGATCTGGAAAATGCAAATCAGATCCCGTCGGTCTTGCCCGACTACATCTCTCTCTTGGTTGGCACGGTTAGTTGTGACAATGTCCCAAAATATTTTGAGTACACACTCATCACTACGTACATACCGAAGTGGATACATGCAATAGGACCGTAGTTGGTACTGATCCCAGCTATAAATATAAGTGATTTCAACCTCGGTGATAGAAAGATTTATGCAATGCTTGCACCACATCGCTACCTGACGAAGATGACTGGGAAGAAGCCTAAGATAGTTCCCCAGCCGTGGATCAAGGGGATCACGAAATCGATCATCTTGAACGTCATGCAGATCCCACACTTCGACAGACATCAAGAGGTTAACACGTGCATTAAAATCCTCATGTCATGCTTCCATGGAGGATACATGTGGTTGGATAGGCGCATCACTATGGATCCGGCGTTGATCCACCTCATTACTGGATTAAGCATGCAGGGACCAAACTCTCATAAATTCTACCATGAAAAAATTTCAGATCGCTCCTTGGCGCAGTGCTTCAAGGAGGCGTATGGAAATGTGGAGAAAGGGAAGTGAGGCTACAAGGTATCCTCCATCAAGGATGGCGTAGTGCACCTAGCTTGTCAACTGATAGCAGGAAATCTTGTCAGAAAAACATCCCTACGCAAGTAATAGGTTTCGTAGTCGAACTTGTAGGGAAGTGCATCGAAGGGATGCAAATGAACTGGGTGAGCTACCTCATCAATGAGTTGGAGAAGTACTGTTGCGAAGCGCAAGACCAAGGCTACGAGTTCCACTTTAGTTGGTTGTTGATATTAATAGCATTTGTTTCTTGGGAGATGCCAAAGGGAGTGACATTCCCTAAAGTTGAGCCATCAGAACCACTCACCATGAGGTTCACCACTTTGTGGTATTCGAGCGACATGGCGAAGTAGTGGCAAACAAATGTGGTGTTCCACACTTACTACTTACAGCTCAAGCAGGCCATTGAATCCTTCCCCTGAATGATGCCAAATACACTCCATCAATTCAGGACACTTGTGAAGTTTCACACGGACCGACACTTCATATATATCACCGCGCGTGGGGACGAAAACAAGGAGGAGTTGCAATCTTACTACAAATTGACTAAGGAAGATATGGAGGAAATAACTAAGGAATGGCTAGCAGAATTCGTTGTACTAGTGTAGGATGCAAAATTCTCTGACCCCAATATCATTGGAAGCCCATTAGTCACCCGGGTCAAACATTATGGACATGGAAGCAACAAGAAGAAGAAGAAAAAGGAGTAGTTGCAAGACATCAACAATGAGGAGAAGGACAACGCATCGAAGGAAACTGTGACTGACTCACCTATAGGAGGAGGAGGCGATGAAGTGAACCAAGAGGACAAAGGGGAAGAAGACAAGCTATACAAGGGTGAAGTGACACCACCAAAGGATCCCATTGCAGAGGTAGAGACATCAAGGAAAAGGAAGGTTTCTCCACAGAAACCCTCAGCAAGGAAGAATTCTTGAGCCAATAAGCCACAGTCACAGAATGTGATCATCGTGGATGATGTTGACCTCATCATCGTAGTTGTATACGATGCTTTAGAGGATATCTTGCAACGAAATGAAGAAAAATAGAAGACAATGTATGACAGAATCAAGGCAGAGTTGAAGGGGATACAACAAGCTATTTGTTCGAGCCACACAGTGTCTACTGCATCATCGTCATCAGAAGGTGCAGAATTGGGGGATGGGCCCACCCAATTATGAAGGATAGTAGATGTGACAGAGGCTCGCCTTCACCAAGTACAAGAAGAAAAGGATCATGCCACAGAGGCCTTGAAGCAAGAAAAGGAGGAGGCCTTAGAGCAACTTCAGGTTGCACATTAAGAGAATGATGATATTAGAGAAAATTTCAAAGAGGACAGAGAGTTGATCCAAAGAGAAAAATACCAGCAACTCACGGAGCATATGGGAGTTAGAGAGGTATTAAATAGAGCACTTCTCTCTATTTCGGGCTTGGAACAAATGGAAGAAGAGACATCCGAGAGATAAGTAGAGAAGCTCGTTGAGTCTATTCAGCAGCTCCAAGCACGAGTAGCAGATCTAGAAATCCAATAAGTTCCTAGCACTCCACAGGAAGTGAGAGATCAGAGGGAAGAAACTACCAAGAGCATAGTAGAAAGAATCAGGGCATTGGTCACAGAATGCAAGAAACTCAGTGATTGAAGTGTGCATACCTATGAGCGTCTTACAGAAGACCTGGAGCTGAGGAGATTGGAGGCACATCTCTAGGAGGCAAAGCAGCAAGCTTCCACAGTGCAAGTGCAGTTGAAGCTGCTTACGACCATGGAGAAGATCAAAAGATCACAGGAGTAGTGTGCAGTTCAACAGCAGGTCACTTCCATTCAAAGCAAGGTTATGGAGGTGACACAAAGACTCCATCCGGTGCAGGACGAAGCCTGGACACTTTTTGAAGAGATCGAAGGAAAAGGCTCATAGTTGGAATAGGTGGTTGCAATAGTAGAACAACACCTGGAAGGGCCTATCACTAAGCAAGTAATCTAGGAGTTCACCGAGCAGGAGGCTTTGGCAAAGAAGCAAGTCAAGGCAGCTCGAGCTAAGCTCTAGGCCTTCAAGGCGCAGGTTCCCACATCAGAGTGACTCGGGATGAGTCATAGGTGAGTGTTGGGGGCCTGTTGGCCCTTGACCAGGTTTTGAGGAAACACTGGTCATGTTTGACCATTTTTGGGACTTCAACAGGCTCGTCAAAGATGAAGCGCCCAGGCGAAGCAGAGATCGTGAGATCCCGCCCTTTTTGCAAGATTTTTGTGGATTTTAGGGTTTATGTAATGAGTATGGGATGTCGGCCCATGGGTTTACCCATGCTTAGGCCCATTTTTGAAATGTATAAATAAGTATCTAGACAATATAAGAGTAGTTCGATCTATGTGATTGTAGTGGTACTTGGCTTAGTGCATGAGTAGTTGGCTCTGTGCATGAACATGTTGAGGCTTGCAGAGCTAAGTGCAAGTGTTTTGTAAATGCTTTGTGTAGACGGACTGTGTAAGGCTTTGTTATTTGATCTAACTCAAGGAAGGAGGATCTGGCGAGGTGCGTGCATATTTCTTGTCCTTTGTGGAGTTGGATTTGTGGCTTGGTGCATGTAGGAAGATTGAAGCAGACTAATAAAGAAGAAGAAGAGTTGGTGGACGTATCCCCACACTGGGGTGAACCATGTATATCCTATGTTATTATGCTTTGTGTGATGTGTTCATGATGTTTATGTATCTATTTTCTTAGTGCACTATCCTTGATGTATGATAGATAGATCTATGAATGCTTAGTTCTTTATGATGTGAATGAATGTTAGATTTGGACTTATGCTAAGTGCTTAGAGGTATTAGATCTTGATTACTACTGCGTGGATCTACAAATAGGTTTAACTTGTGATGTGAATGAGGGCTAAAAACTAATTAATGTTATTGGCTAAGTACTCTATTAAGTGTTGTAATCACATATATGTGTCCCAGCTAGGTTGTATACACTTGAGTTCTGCAACCCCTCCTGCTTCTACCTCGGGTGAGACTTCATCTGCTTCACAGGTGTTGCTGAAAGGGTTGGTAGTCAGGGTTTTGTTGGTGTGTTGTTGAAACGTTGAACCCTGGGTCTGCCCCTGTGCCAACAATGTTCTTCCAGGGTTTTTTGGGGGCTCTAAACAATGTTTTCTAGGCTTGCTATAGTCAAATTGTAGATAGAGTCATAGTTTGATGGCATAATGTGTATTTCTCGAAAAGACCTTTCCAACAGGCTATCACGCGCCTGAAACAAAGATTGTATGCAAAAGTTACAACCCTAGGAAATTAATGTACTAACTTACCCCAACATGGACCACATGAATTTTAGCGCTTCATCTCCTAGGGTTAGGTTTTTGGATATCTAGGGTTTTGGAATTTATGTTTATCATAAAAAGGCCTTTAGAGCCTCATTGTAATCATCTTCTTGTGAATGAGCGTAGCCATCACATCTCTTCTCAAAGATAAAGTTTCCACCAATATAGTGAGTCTTGCACTCTATATTTTTACAGTCTCTGTACATTTCTTTCATTAATATAAATCATGTATTGTTGTATTTCTCTCTTTCTGGAAATTTTTATGTGTATTTCATTGTAATATCTTTGTTTTCATTTCGTTCCGGAAATAATATGGATTAGTACCTGTAATGAGTAAAGGTCTGAAACTTGTACACAATATTCTTCAGTATCTTATCTGCAATTCCTCCAAGCTTCACTGCTTGGAACATCCTAGAAAAGGAGCTATAGAAAAAATGGTAGACCTTGTTGAATTCTATCTTATTCTAAAGAGAAAAATTGTAGAACATTCCCCGCGCAGAATATTTGATATCTGGATATGAAACTTTCACACAACATACTAAGGCCTGTACTCTATCCAATGCATTTTGTTTCACTGAATTTGGATATTCTATGAAGAAGTTATGATGATTTTAACTAAAACACATGTTTGAGACTAGTT